>JAZHYW010064087.1:0-48293 GCA_037355805.1 Ixodes ricinus
CATTTCTGCCTACGAATCAAACCTCTGTACGATTTGAAAGAAAACAAAATTCACGACAATGTGCCGTTAAAACACAGTTTTTTTTATGACATGGTTTTCGAGCTTTATTTCCAGAAGCTTTCTTTGTAAATCTTAATAACTGAGATTTTCATCAACCTATGATAGACGGCCTTTCTCAATTGGGTCTGTCCAGGTGACCCTTTTATTGACACAATAAGTTGGTGGATCTGTCAAAATATCTGTTCAACTTGTACTATAAAAAAAAACTTCAGAGTTTGACCCCGATGCATGTCACATAAAGAGAAAAGAGTTATTTTGGGATGGATGTGTCAAAACAGACACATCCATTTCGCTCACTGTCAGAACCGGTGTTACCGAGAACGCAAGAGACGTAATTTATATTTCGAAAATGAGGCGGACGTTTGTAACCGGCGGCTAACTTTACTGAATGCGCTGATCCCGTCACTGAAAATAATGGATCTGAGCTTCTGCTCATTCACTGATATCAAATAGCTCGCTTCAGTAAAATAAATCTTGGAACATATGCATTGCTTAGCAATTCTGCACGTTATTGTATGACTTGGTGTTGCTGTTTACAATTTATTCTTTCAAACAGCTTCAAACTTGAGACTTGTAGGCTAGTGAACGGTTACACTTCGATAAGAAAACGAACAAAGCGATCGAAGACATATGAAAATATAATACACAAACGCCATTCTTCGATAAAGTTAGCTCAGCAAGGGCATGCATGATGTATCAGGTTTATATTAAAGATGTCCATAGGGCATTACTCAGACATTCAAATCATTCTCACTTCCGGCAGAAAGCGTCACAGGAAGACAAATGAAAACCAATCACGTCAGTGATATTGTTATAAGAACGGCTGCATTCAAAATATCGCCTGGAAGTACTGAATGTTGCGTTACATGGGAACTATATTTCGCACGATGTGTTTCGCAATTCAAATACGCTCGAACCATAGCGTTCCGAATGTTTTCGAACCTTTTCAAACCGTTTCACATTATTTTTAACAACTCCTATCCTTGTTTTGACGTTTTAAGAAAACTCACAACAAAGAAAAAAAAAACAGATTACAGGTACGGAGGGACCAAGGTACCTGTCAGCGCGTTATAAATTATGACTGTTTTTCGGTTTAAAAGCGCAAACAGACAAGGACAATAGAAAATAACACAAACGACAGGGACAAGCGCTCTTAAACCTTTAAAACCTTATACCTACCATGGAACAAAAATGCACACTGAGCGTCATTTCAATTGATTTACTAATTTAAAAAAAGCTACTAAGACACCTCAGCACTTCTTATGAGTTGTGAATGCGAAAGCATGAGTGACGTTCTTCGGCTTCCTTAGTTCGTCTGCGGCGTAGTGGCGTGGACGGCCACGTTTCGTTATTGCGGAGGTTAGGGATGTCCGCCGGGCGCGAGCTCTCGTGAAGTGGCCGCGCCGCGCTGAGATCGGCCGTGCAGCTGCGCACGAGTCTGCGCGGGCGTTTCCCCTCCGCTAAGCTCTCCGCAACGAAAAATCCGCTACTTCACCTTCACGCTGCTGGCCCTTACTCTAGATTTCTGAGTATCGTAGTGGGTTGCGGAGAGCGTTGCGGGACGGCAAAAACGACCTTCAAAAACTCCCTATTATTCGGGAACACGTTTCGCGCGACGACGTTCGACAGCGAGCAAAGTTTGCCGGTCAAAGTACGCTAGGCTAAATATGAGTCAAGGCCGACGCTGGCCTAAGTATGACTCACCGCGGACTGGCGCGTGCTACCGCAGGCGGTCATTGGCCGAAAGTCTTGCTTAGTCGAGCTGCTTCCGTTCTGTTTTTCCTCCTTAATCTGCCGAGCAAGGAAATAGGACGGTGTGTAGCATAATGTGGGTTTTGATTCCCTTTGATTTCCTCGCTGAAAATTGCTGGTTGCGATTAATTGTGCCTGGTTATGGTTATGTGTGAAGTCTTCACAGTAGACTATTCATTCTATATGCTTCGAATCAGGCACCTAGCCGGAAAGGGGGGGGAGGTGCCATGGGGCCCGGGTCCCCCCCGTCCCCCCCCCCGGAATCTTCCATCTTGCTGGGACCTCCTCTCCCCCTCCCCCTCATACAGCATTTTGTCATGGGCGGCCCCCCTGAATCGAAATTCTGGCTACGTGCCTGCTTCGAATGTTAAAGCATTGCCTGTTATGGGTGTTGCATTATGTATGCCTTTACCTGCGTGTAACCCTTTTTTTGTCACACTTGAGCCCGAAACTCTTCGAAGGAAGTCTAGCCCATAAACGCATTTTCATGTCCGGTCAATACACTGTGGCGACGGCCGAAGGTGGCAAAGGCGGAAAAATTACATTGAAAGACAACCCAGCTAACTTTCTGAGGGGAAATGTTTGATGCCACCTGAGACTTTAGTGCCACGTGACTGTCACGTCGCATCACCATGTAACTTAATGTGACATCACACCGTCACGTGACGTCGGAATTTACCCTCTACATTAAGCGGAGATTTTTTCTCATCTACATATAGCGGGAACACACTTGATGCGACGTTAAGGTGTAAGGCGACGTCATCTCAAAGGAAACTTTTTCCACAAGCCTGAATATATTTTGCATTATATATGGGGGAACTGCGCAAAACGACAACAAGGCAGGGATGTGCATATGTTAATTTTTATTTCGTAGTGCTCTCATTTTAACTCAAAGACACTTACACAGAAAATGTATGTTCATTTCTGGAAGAGAGAGTTTTTTCCCCCGACATAGAAGCAAGGTTAAGCTGCTTAAGTTAGTAAACAATATGTCATCTCTTATACACTGAAACATTACATTGCATAATGGGTGAAAAATATCAAAGTATAAAACGGTGCTCGTTTTGTTCAGTATGAAATGAACTATGCGTTGCTCATCATTGGAAGTGGAAAGTTTCATCAGTTACAAGCCTCAGTTGAGCAATAAAATCGCGCCCAAGGTTCATCACTTTCAACGCTGCTAGCACACGAGCATGGTTAGTTGAGTTGAAAAACTGGGCAATTAAAAGCGTTTCACAAGCGCAGTGAAAATTTATTCTTGGTTCCCTACCAAAGCTGCGTTTTCATTTCACCGGTTTAATGCGTTTTATTTTTTTTTAAATAGCACAACTTGCATTATAACAAGCTGCAAAGTTACGTGTTTGTGAGAAACGTTCTAGATCGTTCGGCATCAGAATACAAGTAAGTTTGCGAAACAAAATAAAAATTAGAACATTTAGTTTTGTACACGTCGCTACACTGGAAATATTTAATAATATATCGCAAGTATTATTTGACTGATTTTTTCATGCTACAGTTAAATCACTGAGCTCAAATATATGCTTCTGAAATTGTCTCTCTGTTTTGTAGTTATATTGCCGCGAGCGCAGCTGACCAAGCAGGCAGCGCGCTCGTGGCCTAACGGTTACCGCGCCTAACGGTTACCGCGCGGGGACGCATTTTTGTTGACTCTAACGTAAGGTTCTGGTGAATTCGAGAACAGCGTTGTTTGTTCTAGGTCGGAATGTTCTACGCGTCGACCCTTCTACGCCGATTATTCCAGAAGCCTACGCCTGTACATAAGGGGCTTCGCGTGGCAAGCCAAGTTCAGTTTCGCCCCAGCGTTTGACTCTGCTCTTTCGCCGACTTCGACGCCCGCGACGCTCTGCTTTCTTCTGTTCCTTTTTTTATTTTTGGGCACAACTTCGCTTCATTAAACGTTTAGTTTCTTCAGTTATTATCGCCTCATCACTGTCATTCGTGACAATATACATGAATACTCACCACGGCATCATGTGGCAGATGCGCGGCGCGTCTCCTTAGATCTCTCAATAGTAACTCAGTTGAACGCACCGTAGTGACTTTTTCGGCACAATTTCGTCAGTCTCAAAAATACCGGCTAGACAATCTGCTAGAACAATTTGCTATAAAAAAATCGTGTTAAAATACCACTCACAGTAACGAGATTGGACACCGTTTTGCCATATTTGGGTTTGTGGAACGCGTGAAATCACTGTTATCAGCAACTATACATATCATTTCCTTCCTTGGGGTAGGTGTATATAGATATAGATATAGATATATATATATAGATATATTGTCATGAATGACAAGTGATGAGGCGGCGAATAACTGAGTAAACTAAACGTTTAATTGGGCTAACTTGTGCCCAAAAGTAAAGAAGGTAACAAAAGATAACAGTAGAGCGTTGCGGGCCTCGAAGTCGGCGAAAGAGCAGAGTCGAACGCTGTGGTGAAAACTGAACTTGGCTCGCCACGCGAAGCCCCTTATGTACACGCGTAGACTTCTGGAGTAATCGGCGTAGAAGGTTCGACGCGTAGAACAGTCGGACCCTAGAACAAACAGCAATGTTCTCAAATTCACCAGAACATTTCCTTAGAGTCAAGAAAAATGCTTCCCCGCGGCCTGGCTTTCTGCGTGAAAGGCACGAGCGCGCACAACCTTCAAGTAAAAGGCTGTCAATCAGTCTAAATTCGCTTTTTTTTAAAGCAAACGACAATGTTTTTCTTCTGTTTTAAAATAATCTTGCACTCCTCGGTTAGGGAGGATGACAAGATTGGGCAGCTCGTTGTCTCAAACGGTTGTTGAAGGCTCTGATTGAATTTATGCTAGGCTGTTGAAGGCTCTGATTGAATTTATGCTAGGCACAACCTTCACCAGACACTGCGTCAAGATCAGAGGGAGAAAGGTCATAATTTTTACTCGGACAGTTTGAGAAAGAGGCGTGTCTAAAATTCGTTATACATCCTTCCAAATTAGCATTTGCTAAATTGTCGAGAAGTGAAAAGCTCTGGCAATGTTCACACTGTTAAAGTTTGTAATTAATGACCATTCTTTATTCGTGGGTGGCCAGTACTATCGTAAAAACCCTAATCCATATGCTTTCCCGCACAGCAATCCGAGCGTCAATCACAATACTATCACGCATTGAGGGAGCTTGGCAAATGACGATACCGGAAATATCTCTCTTAACTTGAAAAACGTGTTAGATATAAGGATCTTAGATGTGAACATGACGTTTCATATTTTGACGTCGTATCAGTGTCACTTAAAAACCTAATTTGACAAGTTCCTTCCGTACATTTGACGTGATTGGTTCTTCGAGTCTTCTGCGGGAAAGCATACGCAAAGTCTCGGTTAGGGTTTAGATAGACTAAAGTTTTATGATTTAACGCAGTTTATTGGCGAATAAATAAATCCCTGGTTCCTTATATAATTATCGCTCTTTACTTGATTACCAAATATTGCCGCATGACGCAGTTCGTCGTGTTGCTGTTCTGCTCAGGTTGAGAACGCAGCCTTGCGTGCTGCATGTTCTGCGTTTAGTATTCAGGGGCTGAATACTAAACAATAGGTCGATGTGGTTAGTGTGCAGGATGATAGTGCCATTTAAACAATCTATGTATGTCACGTGATAATCTTGTGCAGCAGCACTGTATCACTGTGCTTCCCACTGCTCACACGTGTGCCTTGAAGGGAAGTGCGTACTGTCCACCCACGGACCGTATGTATCCTAGGTCGTGCGTATTTAGGCTCCATGAGAATTTTCGAACCCCTTTCATAACATTTCTGTCACTGATGTTGTAACCTTGTCATGTACCAACCACGCATGTGACGTTAAAACCGAAACAGCCTTTATTTCCAACAAGATAAAAAGTCATCATTTTCCACGTGTTGTCAGAGTCCTTGGTCGCCGCTATCTCTTCTCTTATTTTGCTTTTAGTTTTTAGTTTAATCATAACATCAAAACAAGGTTACTAGTTGTCTAAAGTAATGTAAGACAGTTCGAATAGTTTCGCGAAAAATTCGGTAAAGTTTGTTTCGCACATTCGAATCCTGGAACAGGGAATAGAACTATATTTTAAATGAAACGTGACATTCCGTACTTCCTGGCTATATTTTGAATACAACCGCTGATATACCAATATCGATAGATCATGAATCAATTTGATTGCCTCGCTTTCCAGTAACGCTCTGTGCCGGAACCTAGATGATTTTAATGTCCGAGTAATACCTTACGGACCTCTTCAACACATATATGTCAATTTTAACATTCACCTCATAGCGCTAACTTAATATAAGAATTGTATGTTGTGTGTTTCAATTATCTTATTCTTTCATCGCTTTATTTATTTTCTCATGGCAGTATAACCGTTCGCTAGCCCACAAGCCTGAGGTTATAAATTAGTTCCAAAAATACAATGCAATAAAAACATCAGGTGATACAGAATGGCAGAAATGCCAAGCAATGCAGGAGTTTTTAGTTTTATTTTGTTGAATCAAGCTCCTTCATATCAATGCATGTGCACAACCTCCTATCAATTTCAATTACGAGGTGAGTGCAGTCTGTCGACTTGGCTGGCAGTAACAAATTTCCGCCTCTTTTTTTTAAATAGTAATTCTGGCTATTGCAGTCCAGGCAATACCGGCTCTGACACTGAGCGAAATGGATGTTGGTTTCTTTCATCTCCATCATAAGATATTTGTTTTCTTTGTGTGACATGAATTGGTGTCAAACTAATTTTAGCTTTCCTCTTATCGTACCGAGTTGTGCGGTTATTTTTATCAATGAAAATGTGTCCGGCCTCAGATGCATAAAATTCTTGGGACAATGAAATAGGCACCTTGATAGAACCAAGTCAGAAGGGCCGGCTATGATAGGTTTAAGCTTAAACGTATATTCAACTATTTGTTTTAGCGGGTTATAGAGTGAGCTTCAGGAAATAAAGATCTCAAACTAGGTTATTAGAAAAATTGCTTAAACGGTTCTGCGCCCTTAATTTTTTAAAGTCTTACTGTTGTTCGTTCGGTGGAAATAAGTACGGAGAAACCACATTTCTAAAGTGTTTGTGCATTCACATTCTTTCCGGGAGCTACATGTAATCCGTGACTACGAAAATAGATAAGATACCATCGAATTCAAGATGTCGGACTTTGATAAAAAAAATAAAGCGGGAAAATTTCCCCGCTAACTTTAGCGGGTTAAGCGTCCCCACTAAATATCGCGGGAAATTGACGGCACGTGACCTCAACGCATGTTCAGTTTTTCCGCAAAATTTAGATTGGGGGAAATTGACATCACTACTTTGTGTCACGTCCCTCCTGAACAAACTCAGCACCAGGAAGAGAGGAGGAGCAAAAGGGGAAGAGAAAAGAAGGAGGAGGTGAGGGGGAGAAGAGGACTGAAGGAAGAGGAGGAGGAGGAGGGTACAAATGATGAGGAGGGGAATACCCTTTCCTCCGTATTCTCCCCCCTCCTCCTCAAGAGCTGCGCTCTAGTTTCGCATAACAGAGATTTGTAAACTCTCATTTCTTTTAACGCTCTGAGAAATAAATTATATATAAGACCCGAGGAGTCGTCTTCATACAACGCGCGTTTTTATAATGGCCTACCGTGGACGTTGATAATGTTCACAAAAACAATAATAAAAATAAAAATACACGCTTTACTTTGAGGCGCCTTGTACGACAGAATCAAAATTAGAAACATAACAATCGCAAAAATAACAAGGTTGTATCTAACATTCGTCGGGCAGTTTACAAATTATATGTACTATATCCTTTCTAAATGCTATTCGTGCTTACAAGTTCCGTTAGACTCCCACGCGACATCCTGTAGAGGAGCCTTTTGCACCGCGGATACATGTTTAAAAACAGGTAAATGTATATAAGTAGTTTTTAATGGGCATTGCACCGGAAGCTAGAAACAGGATTTCATTGAGAAGTGGGGAAACCCGAACACGTGCCGAAAGGCCAGCTGGAGCTGAGAATATTTGAAGCTTTCATGAAATTATACTTAACTGTTGTAGAGAAGGGATGAAGCGACATGCTTCGTGACGATAAAAACACCTGAGAAGGGGAACAAGTAGGAAAAGCACAAACACAAATCTCCAAACACATCTTAGTGATCTGTGCGCGACCGAAATAAAATTATTTTTTTCGGTCGCGCATTAGTTATTTAGCTGTGACTGATGTATTAGTCTCAGCTAACTGACGACTCATCTGAAACACAACTAGGTGAATCATGTACGAACGGATTTATTTTCCTCTTTTGCACCACAGTCTCTGGTGTTTAACGAATGGATTAGCTTTTCGATTCAAAGCAATATCCACACGCATCTATAGGTGTTTTGCTTCCAAAGATAAACGATAGCCTCAAACACCACTTCGCAATTTTTTTAGCAAAACCAAGTTTCTCCGACGTGTATGAAGGCTGCCATACTAGTTGATGAAAAAACTAAGCTACATTAATATTCTAATCTAGATCTACCTAAACCTTTATGTCTACAGACATCCACTCATAATTTTTTCGAACGTGTCAGTTTATAAAATCTTATTAAACACGCGTTTTTTTTTCGTTTTAAAAAAAGTGGAAAGATAAATTAGACTGCTGAGTACTGTGCGAGACACTGGAGATGTTCTTCTTCCGTTAACTATTATTATGTCTAGCCATTTTCAACGAGAGGAATTCCTTAATCAGCGAATATACGTAACTCTAAGTTTGAATGTTAAGGCTTTCGATAGGAGCATGGAACTCATCTATAGCCATTCAGAGCTTAATAGAAGCAAAGAGCAACACGTTCGGGGCACCTTATTATCACTGCGCCGAATTGCGGCATTAGCCAACAAAAACATCGAAGAACGACTCACTACGCAATAAGTGGACACATATTAAGCCACGCTAACCATTTCTTAAATTCTCGGTAAAAATATATAAAATATCTTCTCACTGACAGCCTAAGAAACACGGGGATGGCCGAGACCAGCACATTGTATCACCCCATACCCAATGGGATCGCGGCATCCCCAGCTCTTTAAGCTGTTAGTAAATATAAGTTGATAAAGTGTCAGTTATGTTTTCCCGTTCAGAAAGAGCGGCCGCACGCTGCGCTATAGCGAGCCTACTCTACCTCTATTTTTAATTGCACCCCCGCATAGCAACTTTCACAGCATCTGCTTCGGCATCTATCTCGCGCACAAGTTACCTTCGAATGAACTGCGCAGATCAACCAAAACACCGAAAACATGGGAGCGACATTTTTAGAACATTTTGAATCTGCTGCGCAATTCGGAAACAACGAAGGTATACTCTTTCCAAGTCCAATAGAATACCGGTATTTTTGGCGCTCACTTAAAAGACGGCTACGCTTTTTTCACTATCAGTCTGACTTGACTTTGTCTGCAACACTAAGTAGCCAATCAACAAGCACCAAACGTGCATTGTCATGGCCCCGGTTGTTTCTGCGGGCTTTTGGCTATCACTGGAAAAACCAAACAAGCAGAAAAAAATGTTTCGAGGACGCTTAAGATCGCCTTTAAGAGTGGAGGTGGAACAAGATAGCGTTATTGGACCCCGTTCGCATCGCCTTCTCATTCGCCGTGCCTATACTCCGTTCCTACTTAAGGCCTGGTTCACACTTACAGCTAATCCACTGCCGCCGAAGCAGAATCGGCCGCGGCAATGCACAGTGGACGCTACGCCCGGCGGCCGAATTCTTGCAGATTCGCCCACCGATTCGCCAGTGTGAACCAGGCATAAGCTCACACTAGGAGCTACTCCTTCGCCGCGAGCCTTCTGCCCTTGATAACGCAAGGGTGAACGCGCAAGCACGCACAACCAAAGCACTGCGGAAGGCAGATAACTCGCGCTGAAGGCGGAGCCTCTAGTCTCAGCTTAAGGGTGAACGGAGTATAGTCAGCAGCGTGTCTGGCTCGCAACCGAATGGCCGTGGGTTGAAATCCCGCCTTAAATACTTCTAATTTTCTTTGAGGCAAATTAATTACTTTATAAAGTCAGATCATTTAACACATCCGCCGACCTTTATTT
Organism: Ixodes ricinus; assembly: GCA_037355805.1. Taxonomy (NCBI): domain Eukaryota; kingdom Metazoa; phylum Arthropoda; class Arachnida; order Ixodida; family Ixodidae; genus Ixodes; species Ixodes ricinus. The sequence goes on from JAZHYW010064087.1 coordinate 9,860, forward strand.
CGCTTTACATGTCCTGTTTTTTAATCATATTCATTCCACGCCTGACGTCACCTTTCACGTGAGCGTTGTGGGTTGTTCGACATTCCCGCGCGAGGTCATGTGGCTGTGACGTCATGAACCTATCGACCAATCAGGATTCGGGTCACGCCACCGACGCCGGCTGTTCTGCGACACGAGCTCGTTAAACGCAATCGGGTCAAAAAGCGCAGGATTGAGGCACATTCACTGTGCGTGATTAGTTCCGTTCAGGGTTGGCAACCTTTTCCTTTTGCAGCGACAAGCCGGGTCGTCACGAAGCCGACACAGAGGCGGCCAAACGGGAAGGGGGGAAAGGGGGAGAGCAGATGAAGAAGAGGCAAAAAGAAAGTGAAGACGTTCTTAATGATGAGCCCATGAACAGAGGGGACAATGACAACACTGTCTCATTGTGGATGTGCGCCACCTCGCCGCCGGCTTTACTCTAATTTCATGACGACGTTCTCTCCCCAAGTATTGACATGCCGAAGAATGCCAATTGGAAGTGCTCCTTACTCCTGTCTAACCCCATTTGAAGTCAAAACTGCCGTGTGTTCTTTGAGTCTCCTTGAAGAAGCGGCAAGGTGTCTGGCGAGGGGTGGTTTCCTGGTGTTGTGCCGGGGGCCGCAAGAAACTGCCTTGCCGTGACGCGGGTTTCCGACCACTGACTTAGATTGGGATGGCACACGCGCAAGGACGATGAGATCAGTGACAACGCACTTTGGTCGCTGCTTTGGTCGCTGCCATCATAAAGTCGCTGCCATCAGATGGTCGCTGCCATCTGATCCTTGCGTCTTCTGCGGTCGGACTTAGTTTAAAACAGACAATAGAAAGTAGCTGTGTCAATAATGGCTCGCTGCTTTACGCTGTCTGGAGGGGTCTGCTTTCGCTCAAAACGCATGTCGGGGCCAATCGCTGCAATCTAAGGAGTAGTCTCGGCGAATCACAAGGCTGAAAATATGTTTAGACCTAAAGAAAAGCCGTCTTCGCTGTGGCGTTGAACATGACGCGTTACAATGCCCAGTGCCACAGCGAATTTGCTTTCCGAACAAGTAAACACTCCATATTTCTTCTTAGTGGGATCTTTATTTCACAATACAACTAGAAGAGACAGGCACATTACTTCAATAACTCTCACGCGTGAAACAGACAACGCAGCTTTTAAAAAAAATATATTCTAACATTTGATACTGAGGAGAAGAATATTTGTTCCAGTTCAGTTATAAAGTTCCATGCTATCTGTCTGGTTGGAGGATGAGTAGGGAAGGGTGCTTGTATGGAATTTTAAATTTGATCCAGAAGGGAACTTAATCAACGCTAAAGTAAACCAAACATTTGTCAGTGACTACAGTCGCCGGTATAGCTTTAGAAGTTAAGACACCAATTTTGTTAGTAAAGAATGCCTAGAAAATTACATATTCCAAATCACGTTTTCGGAGGTCTACCGTAACTTTCATAGTTTTTAAAAGTATTTGGTGATATCAGGTATTTTTATTTTAAAATATTACTTGAGAGTTGTCCGAAAATATGGGTGTTAAGTATATTTTGGTGGCATTTCACAATGAACATTCCACACAATATTTTCTATTGTACGGAATTAATTTCTTTTTTTTATGCAACCAAACTTGTCAGTTTTTTTTCTAATTAAAGCACAACTACGGTATCCAGTAAGGACGGTAAATATCTTGAATGTGACATATATTTTAAATGTCTCCTATATTTTCCACGAGCATTACCATTAAAAGTAAAACTAAAATGTACCCCAGAACTAAGATATCATCTTACAGTTCGCATTTGTACGTTGTTGGATTCAGTAGACCTATTAGTTTTCTGAAACATGCTCATTCTGTGAATGAAACACCAGAACTTGTCTTAATCCTGCACATCGTCGGTTTCTATCAATTCTTCAACAGTATACCAATTAAGTCATATTAGGGCAGACAACCTAGTGAAATCAAAATTTTGAGGTCAGGGGAATATTTGTTTCATTTGGATAATCTAATGTAAACATTTCATCACTTTTTTATAATAATGATAAATTCGGAGAGCACAAAATGCGTCGTGTGTGCTTGCGGGAGTTATGGTTTATTAGAGATGTTTATAATAGGGGGCGCCGACGATTTATGTGCCCTGAGCAACTTGGGGGGATGGCACCTAATAGACGAGAGGTAAATATAAAAATATTGCACATGCATTGGGCATCAGATTTATGCACGCTATCCAGTGTGTTAATTTCTACATCCGGATCCGGATACCTCACCTTGCTAGCGTATTCCACAACAGGCCTGATGAGTGTCGCGTACGCCATTCACTTTATTTCGCTAAGTAGAGAAAGTGTAAAACGGCCAGAGTGGAAGAGTTCTCCCCTGGAGCATTCTTATGAGTCCACCTATACGGTGGTCCAAAGTCAATGTTGTACACGTTCCTCTCAAACAGGAACCAAAGCTCGTCCAACGTTAAATCTTGAACTTAGAGTGAGTTCTCGTTACAAGCTCCAGTGGTTCGAAAGAAACGCGTTTCCGTTACCTTTCTGAGTAAAGGACGAGTCGTTTAATGGGTGTTACACGTGCGTATTGAATTAAATATTATGTAAAATTAATAAATCAATCGATAATACAAATACACATCGAACTACGTGTCGATTTGCTACGATTTCATTTGTTCCCGTTTTTTTTCTTCGAATATCTGTTCATGTCTTCACCATCCCTTCAAGCCAGAGGTTGAAATGAGAGGTACCTACTAGAGTTCCTAAAGACACTAAGTTTAGATAAGAATGACAATGAAAAAAAAAAAACTCTGTTATTTCTTCGCTACTTTTGAAAACGTGACGAGTTCCAGTTCCGGTTCCACCTGTGCAAAATGGAACGGCGGGGTTCCTCCTTCCCCACTATGGGGAACACGTGGCAGGAACGTAGTTCCTTGGAACTCCCTTCCGTACAACAGTAGTTCCGATTAAGTCTGCTGGTGGAAAGTTAGAAAAGAAAACGAGGTGATAAGTTTATCTCTCTGGCAAAGCGCTCTGAATTGCGAACAACCAAACACTCCCAGCAAATGACCAAGCTAAGAATACGCTTAGGCCTGAAAATCCTGATATGCGGAAAGAACAACCAAATGAAATGTCATGTTCAATGTTTTTTCAGCCATAACCGAAAATCCGAGCTCTGAGCTTCGCCGGAACCCTATCTATTTACTCCTTTGTTACATGTGTCTTCCGAAGGAAAGTGAACGCACAAAACAGAACTGAAAACTCTTATCCTAAGAATTTCTGCGTTCTAATCAAACCGCCGTACGATTTGATAGAAAAAAAAATAACGATACAGTGTCGTTCAAACACAGTTTTTTATGATATGGTTTTCGAGCTTTATTTCCAGAAGCTTATTCTGTAAATCTTTATTACATAGATTTTCATCAACCTAAGATAGACGGCCCTTCTCAATTGAGTCTGTCCAGGTGATCCTTTAATTGGCACAATGTGTTGGTGAATCTGTGAACGGACACGTGGTCATTGATAGAAATATCTACTCAACTTGTACCATAAAAAAGCTTGAAGGAGATTGACCCCGATGTATGTAAAATAAAGAAAAAAGAGTTATTCTGGGATGGAGGTGCAAAAACAGACACATCCATTTCGCTCAATGTCAGAGCCGGTGTCACATAGACCGCAAGATACGCAATTTATTTTTCGAAGATGAGGCGGAAGTCAGTATCCGGCGGGTAACTTAACTGACTGCGCTCATCCCGCCATTGAAAATAATGGATCTGAGCTTCTGCACATGCACTGATATGAAAGAGCTCGTTTCAGTAAAATAAACCTAGGAACATACGCGTTCCTTAACCATTCAGCTCGTTTCATATCACTTTGTGTTTCTTGTTACGAATGTATTCTTTCAGACAGTTTCAGACCTGAGTCTTGTTGGCTAGTAAACGGTTACTTCGTGATAAGAAAATAAACAAAGCGATCGAAGACATAAGAAAATATAATACGCAAACGCTATTCTTCGATAAAGTTAGCGCAGCAAGGATATGTATCAGATTTGTTATAAAGAGGCCCATAAGGCATTACTCAGATATTCAAATAATCTCACTTCCGGCAGAAAGCGTCACAGGAATACAAGGCAAAACCAATTACCTCATCGATATTGTTATAAGAACGGCAGCATTTAAATTATCGTCTGGAAGTACTGAATGTTGCGTTACATGGGAACTATATTTCCACGATGTGTTTCGCAATTCAAAAGGCTCGAACCATAGCGTTCCGAATGTTTTCGAACCTTTTCAAACTGCTTCACATTATTTTTAACAACTCGTATCCTTGTTTTGATGTTATAACAAAACTCACAACTAAGGAAAAAAAAACAGATTGACAGATACGGAGGGACCAAGGTAACTGTCAGCGTGTTGTAAATTATGACTTTGTTTTTCTATCGAAGTGCTCGCTGTTTTTAACGTCACAAGCGTGGTTCGTGTGTGACGAGGCTGCAACATCCATAACAGAAACGTTATGAAAGAAAAGGGTCCAAAAATGCACACTGAGCGTCATTTCAAAACAATTACTAATAAAAAGACAACTTGGAAGACACCTAAGCACTTGTTATGAGTTGTGAATGCGCAAGCATGAATGTCGTTCTTCCGTTCCGTTAGATCGTCTGCGGCGTACTGGCAGAGACGGCCACGTTTCGCTACTGCTGAGGTTGGCGCTATAGCCGAGCGCGCGCTCTCGTGAAGTGGCCGCACCGCGCTGAGATCGGCCGTGCAGCCTCTCCGAAGTTTGCACGGGCGGGCACTGTTGGCTCTGCGGCCAGTCGCTCCCTCTTACCGGCGGCCACGCCGCCGCGCCGCCATGGTGAGGGCTTCTCTGGTGGCGGTCCTTGGAGCTACGCCGTGGGGCAGCCAATGGGAGCCTTGTTCCTTAAAACTAAGATGCGTGCCAGCCAATGGGAGCCTATCCATCAGTGCGTTGCTACAGACGACAGGCTTGGCTCCATTTCCCATAGAAATGGAGCCAGCCTAGGATATAAGGTTGCGAATTCCACTTTTGGTATCTAAAATGTTCTGAGTCGCGTGCGCTAGCTAAGACATTGTTGAAGCGCGATAAAATATTACACCGTGAGTCAGTAGAGCGTAGCTTAAATCATGACCCAATGCTTTTCTGGCGATATGTAAAAGATCGCACAACTACAACTTCGTGATCAATAAGCATAGCTGACTCGTTTGCTGCCTGAGCCCGAAGATGTATCAAAGGCATTCGCGAGTTATTTTTCTTCGGTTTATTCTTGCGGCCAAACTAAACTGCCTGTGCATGCCGTCAGTGATAATGCCAGTGATCACCTGTCAATTTTATCTTTTGAAATTACTGATATTGAACTTGCTATCAGGAAACTGAAGCCAAAGTTATCAGTTGCATTTGACGGCATTCCAAGCTTCGTTGTTAAAGGATGCTCCTCTATTTTTGCAGCCCGTCTTAACGCATATTTTAAACTTGTCGTTGCAGAGCCTTACATTTCCTTCCCTGTGGAAGAACTCTATTACTGTGCCAGTACATAAGAATGGCAGAACGGATGATGTAAATAATTAGAGACCTGTGTCTTTGCTATCTCCCTTTAGCTAAGATCTATGAAGTTGTTTTATTTGAGCGCATTTCAAACTTTTTAAGCATAAGATAAGCCCTTCGCAACACGGCTTTATGCGTGGAAGGTCTGTTGAGAAAAATCTGGTGTCATTTTTTGAATTTTGTTTCGCCTACTGTGTTTCAACGTGGAAAGGAAGACGTTGTATATTTTGACCTTTCTAGGGCTTTTGATCTGGTAGACCATTCGCTCCTTGTACACAAACTAGAATCCTACGGCGTGAGTACCTCCCTTTGTTCCCTGTTTCTAGATTATATGTCTAATAGACACAATTTTGTCTCGTGTTCTTCGACATCACCCCCGGCCTTATGTTTCTTCTTCGGGTGTGCCGTAAGGCTCCATACTTGGGCCGATCTTTTTCAATGTTTTTATTAATGATTTGAGCTCAGTTGTTCGCAATTCAGTCATCTTGCACTATGCAGATGATGTCAAGTTGTTTAGGCAGATCCTATCCTTGGAAGACTGTGAAAAACTCAGGGAGGATGGTAGGCGTGTGTGCGATTGGTGTCGTCAGAACATGCTAACGCTCAATCCTTCTAAAACCGTTATTATGTTTGTGTAGAAAGGTAGGAAAATAAACTTTTGTTACCAGATTGGCAATGATCCCCTACGAAGAGTCGAGTGCACGCGCGATCTTGGTGTATACATTAGATTCTTCGTTATACTTTACTGTACATGTCAACAACCTTATAAATGACTCTGCGTAAGCTGGGAGTAATTTCTAGAATCACGCGTGAGTTCTCCACATCAACCTGTATTCTACAGTTATATTTCTTGTTAATCCGGACCAAGTTGGAGTTTTCCTCTGTAGTCTGGAATTGTATTGGTTCTAAGAGCCAAGAGATGATTGAAAATGTTCAAAAGCGTTTTTTTCGAATTGTTTATGATCGTTACATTGGTCGTACTGTTTATTATTCTTATGCGAGACTGTTGGAGCGATGCAAATCCCCTACTTTGAGTTCCAGACGGCGTGAGCGCGATCTTGTGTTCCTGTACGAATGTATTCATGGATTAATTGATTGCTCAGATCTGACATCTGCTTTTAAGATTCACGTTCCGAGTCGAGTTTTGCGGGTTTCTCCAACTTTCCATGTTAATCACATCATCCAAACCAGTCCCATGATCCGTATTCAACACTTCTACAATACCCTCAGGGGAGCAGATATTGCTGTTTTTATCCCAAATTTCGTAGCTTTTAAGACTTTGCTAACTAACCTGTGAACATTTTGTTGTGCATCATTACCAAGGCGTCAAGCTGTTCATGAGCACAGAAAACGAGCAAATAAATGAATGAATGAATGAATTGGGACAGGGGAGTTCATGTGCCGTTCGGCGCGCCTTCAGGAGCTAATAACGCCGGTGCGCACCATGGGACATAATGTTTGTGCATTAAACATTTTTCAACTCTTCTTGGTCATACTGATAAACTGGGGAATACAAAATGCGTCGTGCGTGCCTTATGCGTGAGTTATGATTTGTTAGAGAGCTTTAGAACAGGGAGCCTCGACGCTTTAGATGCCCCGAGCCGGCTGGGGCGTCGCACTGGGCATGTGCAGACGTTCTGCTCATGCGCAGTACGACGCCCCAAGCTGTTTGGGGGCGCGCAAGCGGTAGGGCCGCCTGTTCTAAAACTCTCTACTATACCTGGTTACGGGGAGATTAAAGGCCGATGACCACACTCGAGATCCTGCAAGGCAGAAGATCCCCCTCACCATGGGGGAGGAGGAAACAGGCAATGGTGGACAGGAGTAGAAGGGGGAGAGGAGGAAGCGAGGGTAAAGTGGAAAGAGCGAACTAGTCGTCGTTCTTTAAGTAGTTTCAGAAACAATGCACACACGTCATGGTTCTTTTTTTTTCAGATTTATACAAATGGTAGAGGGAAGTTTAAATTGATTCAAGATTGGAATGTGTCACAAAACAAGCTTTGGTTTGAAGCTCTTCATAGTATTAACTTTTACAGCGGTAGCTGTTAGTGGGACATTTCAAGGTTTCGAGTCGTCAACAGCGCTTCATATCGACGCAGACCATTTTCTGCACTCTGCCAAGACATTCCATGGGCCGTTGATAACAAGCTAACAAGTGAGCAATATAACATGCGTGGTCATGCACGGTTGGAAGATTACATGCATCATCAGTAAAACAAATCCCCTCGCACAATCTGGCAGTGCACTGGGGTAGGTGCCAATGTGACCCAGGATTAGCAGGAGCAATCCCCGGGAGATACGCAGACGAAATTACCTTTGAATTTTTCAATGCATACTCTAACAGAAAGCAAAGGGAAAGTAAGGGCATTAGTACTCCGTGAATGCATTTGACAGATACAAAGTTTTATTTTCTAAACGAATAGCCAGAAAAGTGGCAATAATAGTGTGTTTCTTTAATAAACCTTCATTTGAGAGTGGACTTCGTCTTGTCTACTTCCTCGTCCCTGTTTATTCGGCACTTTTCGTTTAGCACGCGTAACTATTTGTACCAAGGTGACATACGAAAACACGTTCCCCTCTTACGCAGACAGCTAAAATGCTCTCTACTTAATACAGCCTCATTAATTCCAAAACGCTATGGAATTTTCGTCCGGTGTTTTACTCGGTTTAACACGAAACGCCTACACGGGACTCTATGGTGCGCACTCGCACCATCACCGTTCATCCAGTCCATCTGCTCCGAAATGACACCTTAGCAGCTCCGAAGTCACACCTCCAGCTGTCACTATGTTTTACCTCAAGGGTTGCGTAAGCGTTTACATTTTTTCTGTTGTTGTTGTGGGTGCTTGTAGGACCTTGCATTTTTCGTGCCCTTAGATTGTGAGAAACCCCTTGTGGTAACTTAGGCAATCGCGACGGGAGAAAGTTTGTCGCAGCCTTTACGCTATCTATTGACTGCTGTTTAAAGATGTGACGTCAGACGCACGCTATGCTATCCCATGGCACATTAGGGAGTGTTCGTGGATCGTTTTCGCCGTTACGCAACGCTCTCCGCAACCCGCTGCGATACCCGGAACTCTATAGCCAAAGCCATTGGCGCGCAGGCGCAGTAGCGGCTTCTTCGTTGTGGAGGGCTTTGGGGAGGGGGAAACACGGTCTACAAAAACACCCTATTGTGTTCCACCCCGCGATGTCGTCAGTCCATATGACATTAAGAAATTTTCGTAGACCGCGTTTCCCCCTCCGCTAAGCTCTCCGCAACGAAGAAGCCGCTACTGCGCCTGCGCGCCGATGGCCTTTACTGTAGAGTTCCGGATGTCGTAGCAGGTTGCGGAGGGCGTTGCGGGACGGCGAAAACGATCCACGAAAACTCCTTATTATTCGGGCACCAGCTGCGCTCGACTACGTTCGACAGCGAGCTAAGCTTGCCGGGCAAAGTATGGTAGGCTAAATATGACTCAAGGCCAACGGGCGCCTGAGTTATACTTATTCTGGAGTAAGTATGACTCACGAAAGTCTTGCTTAGCCGAGCTGCTTCCGTTATTTTTGTCCTCCTTATTCTACCGAGCAAGGAAATAGGACAGCGTGTAGCATGATCCGGGGTTTGATTTCCTCAATGAATCTCGCTGGTTACAATTAAGTGTGCCTGGTTGAGGTAATGTGTGAAGTATTTCCAGCATTTTATTCCTTCTATATACTTCGAATGCTTAAGCATTGCCTGTTATGGGCTATGCATTCCTTGACCTGCGTGTATTTCGTCCCACTTGAGCCTGAAACTTTTCGCATGAAATCTAGCCCGTAAACACAATCTGTGTTTATGTTTGCCGGGTAATTTTAATGCTCGGTAAAAACACTGTGGCGACGGCCGACGGTGGCAAAGGTTGCAAAATTACATTAAAATACAACCCAGCTAACTTTTGCGGGCAAAGTTTGACGCCCCCTGAGACTAATGCCACGTGACTGTCACGTCGCATGGCCATGTAACTTAATGTGTAGTCAAACCGTCACGTGACGTCGAAAGTCACCCTCTGCATTTAGCGGAGATTTTTTTTTTTCATCTACATTTAGCAGGAACACGCTTGATGCGACGTCACGGTGTAGGGTGACGTACGCTCGGAGGAATCATTTTTCACTAGCCTGAATATATTCTGCATTTATGGGGGATCTGCGCAAAACGTCAACAAGGAACGGATGCGCGTATGTTAAGTTTTATTTGGTAGTCCTCTGAATTTTATTCAAAGGCACTTACACAGAAAAATGTATGTTCATTTCTGGAAGAGAGATTTTTTCCCGACATAGAGGTAAGGTTAAGCTGTTTAAGTTAGTAAACAATATGTCATCTCTTATACACTGAAACATTACATTGCATAATGGGTGAAAAATATCAAAGTATAAAACGGTGCACGTTTTGTTCAGTATCAAATGAACTATGCGTTGCTCCTCATGGGAAGTGGAAAGTTTCATCAGTTACAAGCCTGAATTCAGCAATAGAAACGTGCCCAAAGAGCATCACTTTTAGTGTTGCTAGCACACGTTTATGACGAGATGAGTTGAAAAACAGGGTAATTAAAAGCCGTTTCATAACCGCAGTAAAAATCTATTCTTGGTTCCCTACCGGATCTGCGTTTTCATTTCACTGGTTTTCAGCGTAATTCCCTAAGAAATAGCACAACTTGCTGTTTAACTAAGCTGCAACAGTAACGTGTTTGTGAGAAACTTTCCAGTCGTTCGGGGGGGGGGGGGGGGGGGGCTTCAAAATACATGTAAGTTTGCAAAACAAAATTAAAAGTAGGAACATTTAGGTTTGTACGCGACGCTACACTGTGAATATTTATTCAGATATCGCGAGTATTATTTGGGTGATTTTTTATCATGCCACAGTTACAGCACTGCGCTCGATTATATGCTTCTGAACTCGTTTCTCTGTTTTGTAGTTTGAAACAAGAATACTCACCATGGCATCATGTGGCAGATGGGGCACGTCTCCGTAGATCCCTCAATAGTAACACAGTGTTGCGCACCGCAGTGAATATTTTGGCTCAAATTCGTCAATCTCGAAAATAGCAGCTAGAGCAATTTGCTATAACAAATCGTGTTAAAATAACACCCACAGTAACGAGACTGGACACTGCTTTGCAATATTTGGGTCTGTGGAACGCGTGAAATCACTGCTATCAGTAACTACAGATGACTTTCTTATTTGGCGGAAATATACATATATGTATATATATATATATATTTATTTATAAGTTATTTATTTGAAAAGGAGCAGGTTTGCCTTCTGTTGCTTTTTCCCTGTGATGCACTAAGGATATGCATGTGTATATCTAAGTTGCCTAGTTGCAAGTATGCTCCTCCTAATACACAAAAAGACGGCTAATATAACTGACAAACATTTCTTCAGGTGGCCGAAATGGTTTCGTTTTCAGCAGCCGATGCCCGGCCTTCAAGTAAACGGCTGTCAGTCAGTCTATATTCGCTTTATTTCAAAAGAAGCAAGCGACAGACTTCTGTCTTTTATTTGTTTTATAATGATCTTGCACTGAGTTGTATTTCTTGGTTAGGGATGATGACGAGATGGGAAAGCTCGTTGTCTGAAACATGTCCGTCACTGGTTCGTCCTGCGATCAACCTGAGAAAAGCAACCACAGTCATGAGTCTTATTCGTCATGCACGCTACTCCTGTTACTAAAAGCTTTCTTAGGTAACACAGTTATTTGAACCACATTTTTCTTTTGTCTGACGATGCTTGGAACGCGGGTGATGAAAATAATTCGCTTTTTCGAGTCGTCTGCCTCCTGCCTTCTCCACGAGTGGAGCGCACTCGCGCGCTTCACACTTATTTTAAATATTTCTGAGCTTTACTGATCAAGGGTTTTCTCAATGACGCTCAGCAAGTTTCTGAATGTAGCTCATGCTTAGTTTTACTACTTAGAAAGTCAATGAGTAAATGTTAATTAATTATTCGGCTAATTAGTGTATTTTCTTTTTTAAACCCTTACGTCCGCCATGGCCGGAAGTTCGTGCTTGAAGAGAGTTTCTTTTATTGTCAACCGCCCTATTAGTAGGATCTTTTTTTTTTTTAAGACCTCGCTGAAACGCTGCGTATCTCTCACTTTGAACGCTGCTTGGAGGGCGAAATTGCCTATAAAACGAAAGGAGGAGTTCCTACAGTGAATTCCACTTGCGGCCGTAAAGGCGCACGAGGACAACGCCGATGGTGGCGCCCCTTCTCGGGACGTCGTGAAGCTGGTTTAGCATGACGCACATCAGGATCTTGAAGGCTCCGTTTGGATTTGTGCAAGGCACAACCTTCACCAGACACTGCGTCAAGATCAGAGTGAGAAAGGTCATAATTTTTACTCGGACAATTTGAGAAAGAGGCGTATCGAAAATTCGTCACACACGTTTCAAAAGTCATTATTGCTATATTGATGAGAAGACAAAAGTTCTGGCAATGCTCAGATTGTTAAACTTTGTAATTAACGACCATCCTTTGTTATTGCGTGGCCAGTACTATCCTAAAAACCCTAATTGGTCTGCTTTCCCACACAACACTCTGAGCGAATCACAATACTGTCACGGAATGAGGGAGCTTTGCAAATGACGATTCTGGAAATGAACTTGAAAAAGATGAAAGATATCAGGAAGTTGGATGTGAGCATGACGTTTTATATTTTGACGTCATCTCAGTGTCACTGAAAAACCTAATTTTCGAAGTTCCTTCTTTACTTTGAGGTGATTGGTTCTTCGAGTGTTCTACGGCAAAGCATACGCACAGTCTAGTTTAGGGTTCAGATAAGACTTAAGTTTTATGATCTACCCGCAGTTTATATGCGGATAAATATATCACTGCTTCCTTATATAATTATCGCTCTGTCCTTGATTACAAGATATAGCGGCATGATGCAGTTCGTCGTGCTGCTGTTATGCCTTGCGATAAGAACTCCGCCCTTGCGTGCTGCGTTCTGCCTTGCGTTTATTATTCAGGGGCTGAATACTAAACAACAGGTCGATGTGGTTTATGTGCACGATGATAGTGCGATTTAAACAATTTATGTATGTCACGTTATAGTATCTTGTGCAGCAGTGCTGTATCACCGCACGTCAAACTGCTCACACGTGTGCCTTGAAGTGACGTGCGTACTATCCACCCACGGGCCGTATACTGGGTCGTGCGTATTCACTCTCAGCGTGTATTATTCGGCCCCTTTCATAACATTTCTTTCACTGATGTTGTAGCCTTGTCATGTACAAACCACGCATGTGGCGTTAAAACAGAAACAGCCTTTATTTCCTACGAGATAAAAAAAGTCCTCATTTTCCACGTGTCGTCAGAGTCCTCGGTCGCCCCTATCTGTCCTCTTATTTTGCTTTTAGTTTTTAGTTTTATCATAACATCAAAACAAGGTTACCGGTTGTTTAAAGTAATGTAAGACAGTTCGAATAGTTTCACGAAAAATTCGTTAAAGTTCGGTTCGCACATTCGAATCGTGCAACACGGAGTAGAACTTTATTTTAAATGTAACGCGACATTGAGTACTTCCTGGCGATTTTATAATATAGCCCTTGATATATTAATATCGATAGATCATGGAGCAAATTGCTTTGCCTTGCTTTCAAATAACGCTGCCAGAACCTAGATTATTTGAATGTCGGTGTAATGCCTTACGGACCCTTCAACACAGATATCTCACGTTTAACATTCTATCATAGCTCTAACTTAATATAAAAATTGTATGTGTGTATTCTATTATCTTATTATATGATCATTTTATTTATTTTCTTATAGAGGTGTAACCGTTCACTAGCCCACAAGCCTCAATATCGGAATTATTTCCAAAAAATCTAATGTAATAAAAAACATCAGTTGATAGACTGGCATTAATACCAAGCAATGCATAAGTTCTCAGTTTTATTTTATTGTATCAAGCGCTTTCATATCAATGCATGTGCACAAGCTTCCATCTATTAATTTCAATTACGAGGTGAGTGTAGTCTGTCGACATGACTGGCAGAAACGAATTACCACCTTTTTTTAAGAAAAAAGTAATTACGGCTATTGCTATTCATGCAATACCTGCTCTGACAGTGAGCGAAATGGATGTGTCTGTTTCGTTCATCTCCATCACAAAATAATTGTTTTCTTTGTGTGAAATGACTCGGTGTCAAACCATCTTTTAGTTTTCCTCTTATTGTATCAGTTGAGTGGATATTTTTATCAATAAAAATGTGTCCTTCCTCAGATGCAAGAAATTCTTGGGACAATGAAATAGACATCTTAATAGAACCAACTTAGAGGGGCCGGCTGCAATAGGTTGAAGCTTAAACGTATATTGAACTATTTGTTATAGCGTTTATAGCATGAGCTTCAGGAAATAAAGCTCTCAAACTTGATTATTAGAAAAATTGTTTAAACGGTTTCGTGTCCCACATTTTTCTTAAGTCTTACTGTAATCCGATTAGTGGGAAGAAATACGGAGAATGCAACTTTGCTGATGTGTTTTGTGCATTAATATTCCTTCGGAAGCTACATGTAATCAGTGATTACGAAAATAGATCATATACCATCGAATCCCAGATGTCGAACGTTGGCGTTAGCAGAAAACAATAAACGTAACATTTCACTTGCTTCTCCTCTCTGCTTAAATAAACATTTTCGGGCCTAATCGTATTTTAATCTTGGTCATTTGCTGAGAGGTTTCTGTTGTTCGCAATTCAGAGTGCTTCGAAAGAAAGATACCTTCATTACATTTTTTTAAACTTTCCTTCAAAAAAGTTTTTTTTAAAACCAGTGTTGAACGGAACGGCGTTCCAAGAAACGACGTTCCTTCCACGCCTTTCTTTTAGGGGGAACGGACGAACGCCGCGGTTCCGTCTTGCAGTCGTGGAACTGAAACGGGAACTCGTTTAGTTTTCGGAAAAACGAAAAAAGAAACGGCGTTTTATTTATTTATTTGGACTGTTTTTTGCATTTTTATTATTTAAGGTAAAAATGCAAAATGATGCAGAAGTCTCTGACAGATAGTCGAAAACAAAACAGAAACTAGAACAAATGTGATCGTGGCGAATCGACACGTAGTTCGATGTGAATATTTTCACATGATTGATTGATTTTATTTACGAATTAAGCTTTCGTTCCTGTTTTAGAGGAACGTGTACAACACAGACAAGATCCAGCATATAGATTAAGCAATTACTTACATTACGAAAACGCGCGGTTCGGTTAATTGATAATTGGCCCCGGTTTCAATCAACTTCCTATAGTTTCAATAAACATAAAATACTTACGGTAGATAACCTTTTTTGTCTAAAGGTGGCGATTTCAATTCATACACAAATTAACATTGATCCTGACATCTTTCACAAGACGTACCTACCTAAGCCAACAAATTACAACCTGAGGCACCAGCAGTTACCAAAACCAAAAATGAGAAATAATTATGGTACTCAAAATTATCCTACCAGATTACAGATATCTTAAACAAACATTATTGCGTGTCTAAGATGGCCCAGGAAATCACTTCCATGTTTCATTTTTAAAAAAATACCTAACGGAATATTTTATTATTGCTTGTGTACATACCTAGTGAGTTGTGCTATTAATCAGTGTTTTTATTTATTCTTTCTTAAGCTGAAGAGTTTTTAGCTGGATGAAATCATTTCTTTCTTCACTTGTGCTGCGAGCTGGCTTTTCATTTTAGTTCTCTATCTCGATTTGTGCCCTGCTGTTGAGTGTTGTTACAGGGGTTGGGACCCAGTCAGGTGATATTCGCCTTTTGTCCCAAGCCCCTTGACAATTGTGTCAAAAATAAAATAAACAAACAAACAAGATTGCATTAAAAAATCTCCAAAAAGGGGGGGGGGGGACACTTACATTTCGGCCGCTTTACACGTTTTATACAAAGCGAAATAAAATTAATGGCCTATACGAGATTTATAACACCTATTCTGAAATGCGCTAATGTTATCTGGTATTCGCATAGAGATGTAGAAATTAACAAACTGGATAGGGCGAAAAAACTTAGTGCGCAACTGTTTTGCAATATTTATATGTTCACCTTTTCTTTACCTAGTTCTCTTTCAAAAGCTAACATTCAGCCATTGAAGACAAGATCGAAGTTAGAATAAGGATATAGAAATTATTTGTAATTATTATTTTCTTTTGAGCAGTAAAATATATATTAAATATTGACAACCGGCTCTTCCCAAATAAGTCATATCAGGGCAATAAAACAATATAAACTTAAGCCTCACTTTTTCCTGTATAAGCTTTTGTTTTTTAGGCCAATAACAAATGGAACATGTCATCAGATGAAATTAAAACCCTTCACTCACATGGCGACTTTGTTGACGAGATTACTTCGGTCGAGAAGTTGTGCTCCTAAGATTTATATGCCATGCTAAAAAACTGACATTTCAATTGACGTAGCACGTTAGGGAAACGTCTAAATTTGCACAAGCTTAGTAATCCTTGGGCCCCACTTTTTCCTAATAAAGATTTTTCTTCGAGTTGTTAGTTAGTGCGAGAGTTGTTTTCTTTGGCATTTCTAGGACTTTTTTTTGGTTCATCAGATGATCCTCAAAGTATCATACTTGAGCCATAGGTGTATGGACCGAAGATCCAGCAGTAAAGCATTAATTTGGAGTTCGTTTCACGATTCAGGCCCAAAGATGCCATTTGAAAACCCAACAACCAGAAGGCAAGCCTAACTCTGGAACCTATTTGGTGATTGATGCTCGCTAAAGTCAGATAACAGCCAAAACTATCAGCAGTGAAGTCGCCTCTTCCACTTTGAAGAATTAAGGCCAAGATACATATGCTCTGGCCGAGAAAGGTCAAGTTGGACTCTATCTTGGCTTCTTCTGGCTCTTAAGGCCCTAAATTCCCAGAACAATAATGACCTTAAGCCCAAAGAAATCTGCTACCTGGGTCTATGTGGCCACACTTGCAATGACCCACATTTCCAAGCCACAGTGTGCCTTAAAATAAAGTTAGAAACGTGTACTATGTTTATTTCCGAGACCACGAAATTCGAAATATCTCAGTAACATTGAACATGGGCATGCGTTTATTTCTTACGTCACAAATACTGAAGCCATGATAAAAGATGATTTTTCCGTCTTTTATCATAGTACCCAGCATTCTACCTACTGCTCAAGTGGTACCTTTTCCGCAACAAAAAGCTTCCCACGCGCTCAAATTATTTCTGAAAATTATTGATATGCTGGTTTTTGATGACGCTCAGCAAGTTTCAAATTAGAGCGATATGTCTATGTTCACTAATGAAAAACTTAATTAACAAAGTTTACTTAATTAGTTGGATGATCGCTACGATTAGCCCCCTATACTATGTCCCCCTGACCGTATAACTCCGCTATACAAACCACGTGAGCGCAGCTTTCACGGCCTTTTTTATACAAATCTGTGATGCTTAAAAAACATTATGTTTATCTTCCATACATGTTTATTAGAGCGCAGCTCTTGGGCGTCCGTTTCCGGGTTGAGCGGGGTCGGCGGCGTCGGCGTAAGCGCGCACGTTGCATTATGGGATGTTTCCCCGCTAAAGTTAGCGGGTACACTTTTCCGTTAGATTTAGCTGGGAAATGTTTCCGCCAAGTTTAGAGGGAAACTTTCCCCGCTAATTTTTTTCGTTAAGTCACCCATGAACAAATTCAAATCCAGGAGGAGAGAAGGAGGAAAGAGGGAGGAGAGGAGGAGGAGGAGGGAGAGAAGAGGAGGAGGAGGACAGAAGGGGGAGAGGAGGACGGGAGGAGCAGGGGAGGGCACAGAGGAGGAGGAGGGGCATACCCTCCCCTCCTCCTCCTCAAGAGCTGCGCTCTAGTTTCGCATTATAGAGATTTGTAAACGTCTTTCAATTTTTCTACGCCGTGACAAATAAATTATACATAAACCCCGAGGGGCCGTCTGCAAACAACGCGCGTTTTTATAAAGACCTACCGTGAACGATTTTAATGTTAAAAAAAACAATAATAAAAAAATAAAACAAAATGCAGGCTTTACTTTGAGGCGCCTTGTACGACAAAATAAAGATTAGAAACATAAAACAATAAAGATAGCAAATTAGTATCTAGCCTTCATCGGGCAGTTTACGACTCATATGTACAACATCCTTTTCCGGATGCTATTCGTGCCGACAAGTTCTGTTTCACTCCCACGCGATATCCTGTAGAGGAGCCTTTTGCACGCGGATACAGGTTTAAAAACAGGTAAATGTATATAAGTAATTTTCAATGGGCATTGCACCGGAAGCTAGAAACAGGATTTCATTGAGAAGTGGGAAAACTCGAACACGTGCCGAAAGGCCAGCTTGAGCTGAGAATATCTGAAGGTTTCATGAGTTTATACTTAACTGGTTGCGAAGACGGGATGAAGCGACATGCTTTGTTACGATAAGAGCTCCTTGAGAAGGGGAACAAGGGGGAAAAGGACAAACGCAAATCTCCAAACACAACTCGGCGACTGGTGCGGTGACATAAAACAATTATATTTTTCGGTAGCCCATTTGTCACCTAGTTGTTACTAATGTATTTGTCTCAGCTAGGTGACGAATCATGTGAGACACAGCTACGTAAATCATGTATGAACGTTTTTTTTTTGTTGTCTTTTTCTTCTTTTGCACCACAGCTTCTGGTGTTAAACGACAAGATTCGCTTTTTGATTCAAAGCAATATTCGCACGCATCTAGGTGTTTTGCTTCCAAAAATGAACGATAGCCTCAAACACCACTTCGCAAAATTATTTATCAAAACCAACTTGCTCCCACGTGTATAAAGGATGTCATAGTAGGTAATAATAAAACTAAGCTACACTTATACTCTTATCTGGATCTACCTAGACATTTATGTCTACAGACATCTACACATCATATTTCCGAACGTGTCAGTTTAAAAATACTTATTAAACACGAGTTTTTTTGTGTTTTTTTTTGCAAAAAAAGTGGAAAGATAAATTAGACTGCTGTGTACTGTGCGAGACACTGGAGATGTGCCTGTTCCGTTAACTATTTTTATGTCTAGCAATCTCGATGAGAGAAATTCCTTAATCACCTAATATACGTAATTCTAAGTTTGAATGTTTATGTGTTCGCCCTAACCGTGTCGCGATGTGTACATCTATAGACATTCAGAGCTTAACACATCCGGGGCATGTTATTGTCGCTCCCACGAATTGCGGCATTAGCCAGCAAGAACATCGAAGAACGACTCACTACGCAATAAGTGTATACATTTTAAGCCACGCTAACCGTTTTCTAAATTGTTGGTAAAAATATATAAAATTTGTTCTCACTGACAGCTTAAAAAAAGTGGGAACTAGCCCAGATCAGAACATCGTACCGCCCCACACCCAATGGGATCGCACCATCACCCGTTCTTTAAGCTGTCAGTCAATATAAGTTGATAAAGTGTCAGTTACTTTTTCCCGTTCAGAAAGAGTGGCAGCGCGCTGCGCTATAGCGAGCTAACTTTAGTTCCCTTTTTAATTGCTCCACCGCATAGCAACTTTCACAGCATCTGCTTCGGCATATATCTCGCACACAAGTTACCTTCGAATGAACTGCGCAGATCAACCAAAACACCGAAAACATGGGAGCGACATTTTTAGAACATTTTGAATCTGCTGCGCAATTCGGAAACAACGAAGGTACTCTTTCCGAATTCAATAGAATTCCGCCATTTTTGCCGCTCGCTTAAAAGACAAGCTACGCTTTTTTCACTCTCAGTCTGACCTGACTTTGTCTGCAACACTAAGGAGCCAATCAAACAGCACCAAACGTGCATTGTCACGGCCCCCGTTGTTTCTGCGGGCTTTTGACTATCACTGAAAAAACAAACAAGCAGAAACAAAAATTGTTTGAGGACGCTTAAGATCGCCTTTAAGAGTGGAGGGTGGACCGCAATAGCGTTATCGGACCCCGTTCGCATCGCCCTCTCATTTGCCGTGGAAGCTTGCCTTGCATTGCCTATACTCCGTTCCTACTTAAGCTCACACTAGAAGCTACGCCTTCGCAGCGAGCTTTCTGTCCTTGATGACACAAGTGTGAACGCGCAGGTACGCACAACCAAAGCACTGCGGAAGGCAGCGAGCTCGTGCTGAAGGCGGAGCTTCTAGTCTCAGCGTAAGGGTGAACGGAGTATATAGTTAGTAGCCTGTGTGGCTCGCAACCGGAGGGCCGTGGGTTTGATTCCCGCCTAAAATTCTTCAAATGATTCTTTAAGGCAAATTAATTACTTTATAAAATCGAATCATTTAAGACATGCGCCGACCCTTAATTCGCTTTACATGTCATGTTTTTTAATCATATTCATTCCACGCGTGACGTCACGTTTGATGTGAGCGTTGGGGGTTGTTCGACATTCCCGCGCGAGGTCATGTGGCTGTGGCGCCATGAATCTATCGACCAATCAGGATTCGCGTCACGCCACCGACGCCGGCTTTTCTGCGACACAAGCTCCTTAACGCTATCGCGTTGAAAAAGCGCAGGATTGTGGGACATTCGCTGCCAGTGATTAGTTCCGTTCAGGGATTGGCAAGCTTTTCCTTGTGCAGCGACAAGCCGGGTCGTCACGAAGCCGACACAGAGGCGGCCGGACGCGAAGGGCGGAAAGGGGGGCAAAAGCAGACTTAGAAGAGGCAAAAAAAAAAGTGACAGCTTTCATAATGACAAACATTGAGACCATGAACAGAGGGGACTTTGACAACACTGTCTCATTGCGGATGTGCACCAGATCGCCGCCGGCTTTACTCTAATTTCATGAAGACGTTCTCTGCCTAAGTATTGAAATGCCGAACAATGCTAATTGGAAGTGCTCCTTACTCCTGTCTAACCCCATTTGAAGGCAAAACTGCCATGTGTTCTTTGAGTCTGCTTGAAGAAGCGGCAAGGGGCGAGGGGTGATTTCTTGGTGTTGTGCCGGGGGCCGCAAGAAACTGCGTCGCGGGTCGCTGGATTCACACCCCTGACTTAGATGGCGATGGCAGACGGGGAAAGGGGATGACATCAGTGATGGTGCACTTTTGTCGCTGCTTTATTGATTCCACCTGATCCTTGCGTCTTCTGCGGTCGGACTTAGTTTGAGAACGGATAATACAAAGTAGCTGTGTCAAGAATGGCGCTCTGCTTTAAGATGTCTGGAGAGTCTGCTTTTCGCTCAAAACGCATCGTGAGGGCCATTTGCTCCAATCTACGGAGGCGGCTCGGCGAATCAGAAGACTAAAAATATGTTGAGACCTAGAAGGGCAGTCTTCGCTGTGGCATTGAATATGACGAGCCAATATGCTCAGTGCCACAGCAAAATTGCTTTCCGAAATCGTAGACACTCCAGTTTTCTTCTTTGTGTAATTTTTAATTCACAATCCAACTAAAGAGACAGGCACATTACTTCAATAAATCTCACGTGAAAAACAGACAACGCGACTTTATAAAAAATATATGCGAACATTTCATACTGAGGAGAAGAATATTTATTCTAGTTCAGTTATAATGTAGTCGCCGGTATAACTATTTATTTATTTATTTTTTACACAAATACCTGCGGCGCCGTTAGGCATTATGCAGGGGGAACAAAAGAAGAACGCATTCAAAAGACATTTTCAGTAATGCAATCGACAACCATTCAGTACTACATTTTCACTTGAGCATGCTTCTCTGCAGTCTGTCATAAAAGACGTCATTATTGATAATAGCTATCAGTTCTTCCGGAAGGGCATTCCACTCCCGGGTGGTTTGAACAAAAAAGGAATAACAAAAACCGTCACTATGATAACGATACTCTGCCGCCATCATAGAATGACTCCGCCTTGAAGATACATGGTGTGGTTCGAGAATGTAAAACCCTTTATTTTCGCGGCCCCTATTTTTCGCGAATCGGTCACAGAGGACATAATCGCGGCCACTAAATTTCGCGAATTCCAGACGCCTCAATTGAAACTCTCAAGGATCGAAATTTTCGCGTGCCCTCAAATTTCGCGAATTTTTCAATTCGCGAAATTTGCGAAAATTAAGGGCTCGCGAACTTTAAGGGTTTTACAGTATATAGTAAAAGAATTTTAACCGCAAACACTTTCTCCGAAGTCCAGTCTGTTCTTCATTTCTGTACAGCTCGAGTACGGACTATAATCGCCTTTGACCAGTTTTTGAAGTAAAAAATGCCTAAAAAAACATTTTCCAAATCACGTTCCGGGGGTCTAGCGCAACTTCCATAATTTAAAATGTATTTGGTGATATAGGGTATATTTATTTTTAAATATTACTATCAGAGCTTTCCAAAAATCTTGGGTGTTAAATATATTTTCGGTGGCATTTCACAATGAACATTCCACACCATATTTTCTATTTCATGAAATAAATTTCTTCTCTTTTATGCAACCAAACTTGTCAGCTCTTTTTTTTTCTTATTAAAGCACGACTGTGATATTTAGTAAGGGCTGTAAATATTTTAAATGTAACATATATTTACAATGCCTCCAATATTTCCTATGAGAATTACCATTAAAACTAGAACTAAAGTGTACGCAAAAATTTAGATATCATCTTAGGGTTTACACTCATATGTTGTTGGATTCTGTAGCCCCATTAGTTCTCTGAAACATTCCCATTTCGAGAATGAAAGACCTGAATTTGCCTTAATCCTGCACATCGTCGGTTTCTATCAATTCTTCAATAGTATACTATTTAAGCCATAGACATACAACCTAGTGTATTCAAAATTTTGAAGTCAGGGAAATATTTGTTTTTTCGGATAATCTAATGTAAACATTTTATAACTTTTTCATAATACTGATAAATTCGGAGAGCACAGATGCGTTGTATGTGCTTGCAAGAGCTATGGTATATTAGAGATGTTTAGAATAGGAGGCCCCGACGATTTAGGTGCCCAATCTACTTGGGAAGTCGCACCAGGTAGAGGAAAGGTATCAAAATATTCCATAAACATCGCGCACCAGGTTTATGCACGCTATCCAGGTGAATCATTTCTGCAGGTTCGATCGGAAAAGTAAACCCTACTTTTCGAGCCCGCGTAAAAAACTACGGATCGCAGAACGCTCATTCTCCGCCAGTAAAAGTAGTGCTAGAGGTCACAACCAGATGCCAAAGTTTCAGCCCGATCCGATAACTTAATCAAAAGTTATAAGTGATTTTCTGAAAATTTAAATGGGAAAATGGAGCCCGTTTTTGCCCGTTTTCGAGTTTACTGGTGCCATAGAGCGCCATGTGTTTGAAAACTCCGTCAGGCCGCCATTTTCCCATTGAAATTTTCAGAAAATCACTGGCAACTTTTGATTGCTATCGGATCGGGCTGAAACTTCGGCATCTGGTTGCGACCTCCAGCTCTACTTTTGGGCGGAGTTTGAGCGTTCTGCGATGTGCGTGGTTTTTTTATGCGGGCCAAAAAGTAGGGTTACTTTTCTCGATCGGACCTGTACATCTGGATCCGGACATCGCACTACGTTAGTGTATTCCAGAATAGGCCTGATGAGTGTCGCGAACGCTATTCACTTTATTTCGCTATTTATAGAAAGTGTAAAACAGCCAAAATGTAAAAGTTTGCTCTTCCTATAGTTTTTTTAATAAGGTTATTTATATGATGGTTCCAGTTCATGTTGTACACGTTCC
The DNA here is from genome assembly GCA_037355805.1 of Ixodes ricinus. Classification (NCBI taxonomy): domain Eukaryota; kingdom Metazoa; phylum Arthropoda; class Arachnida; order Ixodida; family Ixodidae; genus Ixodes; species Ixodes ricinus. The sequence goes on from JAZHYW010064087.1 coordinate 33,065, forward strand.
TCTAAAACAGGAGCCAAAGCTCGCTCCTCGACAAATATTGAGTTTAGAGCGAGTTCTCGTTACAAGTTCATGTGGTTCAAAAGAAACGCGTTCTCGTTACCTTTCTGAGTTTGGAACGGGACGTTAGATGGGCGTTACATGTGCGCATTGAGTTGAATACTGTAAAATAAATAAATAAACAATATAAATAAATATCGAACTGTGTGTGGATTCTCCGCGATTACATTTATTCCAGTTTTTTTCTTCTAATATGTGTTAATGTTTTTACCATCCCTTTTAGTCGGTGGTTGAAATTATCACTAATAAGATTCCTAAGTGGCTACTAAAATCAAATCAGGTAAAAATTCAGATGAGTAGACAAAAACCGCCCTTCTTTCTGCGTTACCCTCGAAAACCTGACGAGTTCCAGTTCCGGTTCCACCTCTGCAAAATGGAACGGCGCCGTTCCTCCCTCCCCACTAAGGGGAACACATTTCAGGAACGTACTTCCTTGGAACTCCGTTTCGTACAACAGTAGTTCCAATTACGTCTGCTAGTGGAAAGTTAGAAAAGGAAATGAGGTGATGAACTTCTCTTTCTCACAAAGCACTCTGAATTGCGAACAACCAAGCACTCCAACCAAATGACCAAGCTCTGAATACGGATAGGTCTGAAAATCCTGATATGCGGTAAAAACAACAAAGTGAAATGTCATGTTGATTGTTTTTCAGCCCTAACTAAGGTCTGAGCCCTGAAATTTGCCGGCATCCTATCCATTCTCGCAGTCCTTTGTAACATGTGTGTTCCAAAGGAAAGTGAACGCACAAAACAAAACTGAAAAGTCTTAGCCTAAGAATTTCTGCCCTCGAATCAAACTTCCCTACGATGTGAAGAAACAAAAGAACTGTAAGGACAATGCCGTTAAACCACAATTTGTTATAATATAGCTTTCGAGCTTTATTTTCATCAAGCTTACGCTGTAAATCTTTATAACATATAGAGTTACATCAATCGATGATAGACGGCCCTTCTCAATTGGTTCTGTCCAGGTTCCCATTTCATTGACACAATAGGTTGGTGCATCTGTGAACGGACACATTGCCGGTGATAAAAACATCTGCTCAATTTGTATAATAAGAGAACACTTTAAAGAGTTCGAGGCCGATGCATGTCACATAAAAGAAAAAAGTTATTTTTGGGATGGAGGTGTCAAAACAGACACATCCATTTCGCTCACTGTCAGAGCCGGTGTCACCGAGACCGCAGAGAGACGTAATTTATATTTTGAGGATGAGGCGGAAGTTTGTTACCGGCGGCTAACCTGACTGACTGCGCTCATCCCGTCATTGAAAATAATGGATCTGACCTTCTGCACATGCACTGATATGAAAGAGCTCGTTTCTTTGAAATAAAACTCGGAACATACGCATTGATTAACAATTCTGCACGTTTAATATGACTTAGTGTTTCTGGTTACAATTTATTCTTTCAAAGAGTATTAAGCTTGAGGCTTATAGGCTAGTGAACAGTTACACCGTGATAAGAAAACAAACAAAGGGATTGAAGCCATCAGAAAATATAGCAGCCAAACTCAATTTTTTTGATAAAGTTAGCGGAGCAACGGCACGTAAAATGCGTAAGTGTTGTATTAAATAGGATCATAAGGCATTACTCAGACATTCAAATAATCTCACTTCTGGCAGAAAGCGTCACAGGAAGAGAAGAAAAAATAAATTACGTCATCGATATTGTTATAAGAACGGCGGCATTCAAAATATCGCCTGAAAGTACTGAATGTTCCGTTACATTTAAATATATTTCAACGATGTGTTTCGCAGTTCAAATGCGCGAACCATAGTTTTGCGAATGTTTTCGAACCTATTCAAACTGTTTCGAATTATTTTAACCACTCCTATCCTTGTTTTGATGTTATAATAAAACTCACAACTAAGGAGAGAAAAAAAACAGATGACAGATGCGGAGGGACCAAGGTAACTGTCAGCGTGTTGTAAATTATGACTTTGTTTTTCTATCGAAGTGCACGCTGTTTTTTAACGTCACAAGCGTGGTTTGTATATGACGAGGCTGCAACATCCGCAACAGAAACGTAACAAAAGAGCGGGGTCCAAAAACGTACTCTGAGCGCCATTTCAATTGAATGACTAATAAAAAAATATTTCAACTCTGCTTGGTTATTTTGATAAACTGGATAAATGCGGTTGAATATGGTTAAAAATCGCGCACAAAGACACAAGGACAAACGAGGAAGGAACACAGAACACAGACAGGCGCGTCGTGAGTCGTGCGTCGTGCCTTATGCGTCGTGCGCGCCTTATGCGTGAGTTATGATTCATTAGAGAGATTTAGAATAGGGGGCCTCGATGCTTCAGACGCTCCGAGCAGGTTGGGGCGTCGCACTGGGCATGTGCAGACGTTCTGCTCATGCGCAGTACGACGCCCCAAGCTGTTTGGAGGCACCCAAGTGGTAGGGGCCGCCTGTTCTAAAACACTCTACTATACCTGGTTACAGAAAGCTTTAAAGGCCGAGGACCACACTCGAGATTCTGCAAGGCAGAAGATCCCCCTCACCATGGGGGAGGAGGAAACAGGCAACGGTGGACAGGGTAGAAGGGGAGAGGAGGAAGCGAGATAAATTGGGAAGCGCGAACTGGTCGTCGGTTTTTAAGTAGTTTCTAAAGCGGTGCACACAAGTCACACTCTTTTTCTTTTCCGGATTTATACAAATGGTTGAGAGAAGTTTAAATTGATTCAATATTGCATTGTGTCACGAACAAGCTTTTATTTGAAGTTTTTCATGGTTTTAGCTTTTACAGCGAGTAGCTCTTAGTGGGACATTTTTGCGGTTTGCATCCTCAACCATGCTCCATAATGACGCGGATCATTTTCTGCACTCTGCCAAATCATTCCACGGGCTGCACTGATAGCAAGATAACAAGCAAGCAAGATAAGATGCATGGTCATCCATGGTACCCAGATAACATGCATGGTCAGTAAAACGGTCCCCATCGGGCAATCTGGCAGTGCACTGGGAGAGGTGCCAATGTGACCCAGGATTAGCACGAACAATTCTCGGGAGATACGCAGACAAAGATTGTCTTAGAATTTTACAATGCATTCTGTAACAGAAAGCAAATAAGTGCAATAATACTCCATCAAGGCATCTGATAGGGACAAAGTTTTATTTTCTAAACGAATATCCAGAAAGGTCGCAGTAATAGTCTTTATTTTCTTTTTAATAGACCTTCATCTGCGAGTGCATTTCGTCTTGTCTACTTCCTTGTTCCTGTTCATTCGGCGCTTTTCGTTTAGTACGCGAAACTGTTTGTACTAAAATGACATACGAAACACACGCTCCCCTCTTGCGCAGACAGCTCAAATTCTCTCTACTTAATAATAATAATTAATAATAATATTAATAATAATAATAATAATAATAATAATCTTTTTTTTTCCTTTTTTCATTACAAAACGAAAAAAGGTGGAAAAGAGACAAAAAGCTGCTACCGCAGCTTGACGAGGCCCTGGTTCCCATACACACCTTGGCGGAAAAACACCATAAAATAAAAAAAAAATACACTAGATCAAGAAATCACATATACACCAGCACACCACTCCAATCATTACACTTAGAAAGATAACTAAAAGACATATTCCACTCAGATAGAAACAATGTCAGAACACATGCGTGACACTACACGGTATCATAAAGAAAATGGGATTGTAGTAGTATGTCCGCTAACATTCGATTTGACTTTCCAAATATACGCACATCATTTGCTTCAAGTTCATTTAGTAAAGATGGCAACACATACTTTAATAAAATAAAACCATAATTAGTACGGGGTGTCGAAACATTCCAGGTCTCGCCATCGCGGGTAACATATTTATGATCTAACTTGGTTAAATATGGCAATGCAGAAATGAAAAAAAGTATTGTTGTGTTTTAAGTACATTATAAGTCACCAACAACCGAAATCTGTGCAGCTGTTCAATAGGAATTACACGATGCTTGAGAAAAGAGTTCCTTAGGAGGATGCAAAAAAAGAAACATTTGAAACAATTCGAATAGCCTCTTTTGGGTTAGTAGTAGTCTAGTTAAGTTATGTTTTGTTGTTTGGCCCCAAACTAAATGACAATATACATAGTGAGTATAAACCAAAGAGTAATATAAAAGCAATTTAATACACCCTCATTAATTCCAAAACGCTATAGAATATTTTTCTGGGTGCTTACTCGGTTTATTACGAAACGCCTATAGGGACTCTGTGTTGCGCACACGCACCTTCGCCTTTCATTCATTTCATCTGCTCCGAAATGACATTCTAGGGGTTCCGAAGTCACCTCTGAGCTTTCACTATGTTTCACTTGACAAGTTGCGTAACTGTTTACATTCTTTTTTTTTTGTGTGGGTGCTTGTAGGACGTTGCATTTTTCGTTTCCTAAGACTGTGAGGAACCCCTTGTGGTAAGTGAAACAATCGCGACGGGAGGAAGATTATCGCAGCCTTCACGCTATCAGTTGACTGCCGTTTAAAGATGTGACGCAATACGCACGCTTTTCTATCGCTGGGCACATTATGTTCCACCCCGCGATGTCGTGAGTCGACATAACATTATTCGGGATCTAATTGCGCGCGACGACGTTCGCCAGGCTAGCGGTTGTACTGCACTGGCTAAATTTCTCATTTCAGCTGGGAGACTCGTCGGCCGTTGAGGCAGACCAAGTTCTAGGCTGCATCAACATTCACACAACCCAATTTCTGTTGTGTCGTTGTTCACCGAAAATGAAACGCCACGGAAATCCCTTATATTCGCCTGCTCGCTCGCTTCCTCAGTCAGTTCTGTCCTCAAGACAAAGCAACCGAGCAGGAGGCCGCACCCTTCGCTCAGAGCACCGCAAATTGAGAAGCTTTTGTTTTTTCCATGTGGCCGTATTTTCGTATTCAGCATGTTCGCCATTAATCGCTATCTGTTGCAGTTCTGGAACGGATTGTCGCGGCTACTTCTCGCAGCAGCAAGATATAATGCGCTCCTCAGAACCGGGATTGCGAAGCGTCCAGACCGGACCAGACTTGGAAGTAATCCGCTACAAGCAACGGATTAACGGGATTACTTGTAATTAATTAATTTTCTTGTAAATTAGTAATTAATCCGTTACTTTTTGAAAAAGTGTAATTTGTAATGTAATCTCATTACTTTTTTCAGTAAGGAATTACTGAAATTACTCGTAACAATTCTTCCGTCCCATCAAAGGGAGAAATAGAGTGGAAGAAGAGCGATGCAACGGCCTTCGCGCTTTTAGCATGGAAACACAAAACGCTCGTAAAAGAGAGACAAAAAAAAACGCTGGTGAGGTGCTGGTGAGGAAAAGGCAAAGAATTCACGGAAAGGACGACAGCCCAGCCAGAGCCCGTTTCTGGACTCGTTCGTACGATCAGCCAGGCTGGGAGGATCCGACTGCCTACATAAAAGCAACAGGATTCCACTTCTTGGAAACCGAACAGACTGCTTGGAGCGTACAAAAGAGCAGAAAACGAATGGAGCATAAAATTGTCGCGTGGGGTTCGTGTCAAGTAGGACCATGGACACAGTGACCGTGGTGCATATGTCCGCTCCCTTCCTCCCCCCCCCCTACCCTTCTTCCTCCCCCCACCCCTCCGCGCCTTGTTCCCCGAACAAAAAAAATTGTTGTTGTTTTTTGTTGTTTTTTGTCACACGAAATTGTCCTTGACTTGTCGATGTTTCTGCCAATACACACGCCCACCCCGCAAACACAGAAAAAGCTCTAATGAGACCTCGCCCTGCTCATCCTTGACAGCGCTGTGAAAGATACTGGCTGGCACCAACCAGCTATGTGGCTTCTGTCACTTCGCGACTAGGGGATGCGTAAAGCTGAAACACGAGGGGTGCAATGGGAGCAGTTCATTGGAACAGAAAAAATGTAGCATCAATCCTGCTGTCAGTTTAAACAGTACCATTCGACAGCAGGCAATAAGCTGGCCGGGGAGGACAGCCAAAACGGCTTGGGACTTCGAAGCTGAAATATGAAACGAGAATGCTGGGGTTCTCGTCAGCGGAGTCCGAAATTTTAGGAAAGGGAACACAGCCCGAGTTTTCTGAGAATAAACAGTGACTCACTTGATCACTGGACTTGAGAAGCCACCTGTAAACGCGTGAAAGACGTGGAAGCGTGCTGTTAGCTGAAAATTGTGCTTTTTTAATAATTTCTGAACGGCAAACTTAGTTCAGCTGTAAGATTGTGCATTTATATTTCGTCTGACGTTTGGTTTTGATATGTTTGGTGATCAAGAAAGAAGATCAAGTGGGTCATTCGGTTGGATAACAACCTTCATCAAGCGGGAGTCTTTGATATGTACCCAGACGCAAGTAACGCATCTTGGTCTCACAGCCAGTCAGTTTTAGTATAGGTAAACCAGCCGCCATTTAGTCAACATGCAGCAAACATAGAAAAACCCTATCTTCAGGGAAATTTGTGTTTTGAAGCTCGCCGATTAATTCGAATGGTGTGCGTGCCTCCACCGCCCAAGTGCATTCGTCGCATGCTCATGGGATTTAGTTCTGTCCCGGTTGGACAGCGCAAAACTCGTTTATTTCGAATACCGGTTTAAGTCCTTTAAAACTTTATAGATTCGTTCTCCTAAAATTATTAACCTAAAATATTGGGTAAAAAGTAATGAATGTACTTGTTTTTTTTTTAATTTTGATGAAGCCGAAAAGTTTCTTCCTAAAACACGCAGTACATAGTGCGTCTTTTTCGTGTTTCTATGGAGTAACGCAAAGGTAATCGAGTAAAGTAACGAAGTAATTAGTCTATTACTTTTTACGGGGAGTAATTTGTAACGGTAATCCATTAATTTTTAGGCGAAGTAATTGTAACTGTAATTAATTACTTTTTTAAAGTAACGGGCGCAAGTCTGGACCGGACAGGCGCGCGGACTAGCTCTGCCGCGCTACGCTCCTCACTATTTTGGTCAGATAGCGTGCCATTTGCTAGCTTCCGCAGCTCCGCATTGTTTCCGCGAGCAGCGCGCATGCGCAGTAGTGTCGTCGCTCTAGAGTATAGCGTAGCGGGACAGCCGAAACGGTCTACTAAAACTGTCTAATGAGATGCACGCTACGCCCCGCATTTCTTAAACCGTCCGTGAGTCTATATGGCGCTTTTTATGGCCGATTATGTGTGCTCTCTCATTCGTGCGTGTGTATAACATTGGGAAACACTGAATTGTGATCAATCTTGTACACCTTTCTCAAAAAAGAAAACATTAATTAATTACACTTACAAGCTGTCTTTCTTAATTATTTTTTAATTTGATTACTCGATTACTTTAGCGGAAGAGTGATTGGCCGTTACTTCAAAAAGTAACCGTTAGTTTCGAGATTACTTCTGAGTTTCGAACTTACACATTTTACTGGCGTTTGAAAACGGGTCTTTCGTGCTATCAATTATTGGATTAGAATCACCGAACTATTAACTACTTATCTCCTTATTCCACCAATTTCGGTAAACCATCCTACTCTCCAAGACATGGTTTCAGGGTTACTTTGGTAGGAAACTTGTGCGAATAAAGTGCGCCATTAGAAGGTGGAAGGGAAAATAGCAACGGTTACAATTATAATGAAATTAAATGCAAAATGTGCAAGCGAGCTGGACAAGAATGACGAAATCGCGTTTGTCCTTTGTCCCTCTTGTTCCCCTTCTCCAGGGATTATTTTCGTCAACTGTTACAAGTAGTTTTAATACTTCCAAGAGTAATCAAATTGCTCTTGCGATTCCTTCCTTATGAATGTATTAAATCACTACATAATTATTTTCAAAGGTAATAGATTAAAAGTAATTTGATCACTTGTACTAAGGTACCGATTATAAGAAATGCAAATACAAGTCTGATTGTGATAAACTATATACAGCTGAAGGCTTTAGTGTTAAAAAATGTGACTATAGGGAATTAAGGGGATGCTGAACCAAATATTTTAGTACCTTTAATAAGTGGCTTACGATGTGTCCGGAAGCCAGCAGCTTGCCGGTGTGCGCGAGCAGATCCAATGATATTCACGTCATAGTCCCCCATTCACGCTTAGGATGACAGTGAAATTGTGTGGACTCAAGGGAAAAGAAGAATAAAAACATGCTTTTCATCTCCGCAGTGGGGTCTGGTGTAAAAGGTAAGCGATTAATTGGTTTAAAAAGCACGTAGCTTTCACTTGTGGAGTTGAAAAGTCTTTCTTTATTCTCGTTTGGTCTAAAGCCTCTACATTTCACTGTCATCTTAAGCGTGAATGGGGGATATGATGACGTCAATTTCGTTGTGTGTGCTCACGCACATCGGCGGATGCTGGCTCGTGGAAAAAACGTGCGCCACTTATCATGGACGCTAAAATATTTGGTTCAGTATCCCTTCAAAAGCGATCGATGATAAAGTTTTTGAAACTTGTTAATTAGATAAAACTTTGACAAAAAGGCAAAGGCAAGAGAAATAAAAAGACACGTTTCGCTCTTAATCTTTTTTTTTTATTATTCAGACCGGATGTATCGCGACCGCACAAAAAGAGAATAAGAAAAAAAAGATTGGTATCATCCATCACTTATTTGATGAAGCTTATTTACAATATCTATTTTTGGATCATGTGCATGCTTCGAAAGCTCCGTCTCACTCCCACAATTAATCTAGAAATCCGTTTCAGGCGAGGAAACGCATCAAAACAGCGCCAAGCTGTAGAAGTAGGTTTTAATCACCTCCGCACGTGGAACAGGAACTTGGATCTAGCGGGTAAACAGAAACCGCAAACACGTGCCGCAAAGCCAGCCGGGTTTCCGAAATGTTCAAGGTTTCGACAGCACACGCCGCACCTGCTTGTAAGCGGAAACCTCAAACAAGCTGCACCCTTCGTGTAAACAGAAACGTCAAACACAGGCTGCAGTGCTCGGCGAAACCGGTTTCGGAAAGGTCACAAAAAGTGTCCGAAATTTGAAAGTTTCGGATGGTTTAGAAGATATTTGGCGCGTTTATAGACCGTAATGAGGACGCCCTTTCATTGAGATGAGGGGATCGGTGGCCGAGTTGGCTAACACGTCTCAGCTTGGAGCGTGGAGCGAAATCTTGCATTGCAGAACCTCCTGGGCTCGAACCCACGCCCCGCCCGTTTCGCACCTGGATGAGTTTCGTACGAGCACGTGTTCGTGTATTCAGTAGTACGTGGTGCGCGTCAAAGATCCCAGGTTAGCGGTTACATGTCCCATCTACAGCTAAGAAAAAAGTCACCCGTTGAGGCGTACTAGCATCAGGGCTGTCTAAACATACAAGCAACACAAATTATTTATTATTAATTGAGGCGCGTAGATAAATTTATAACAGTCGCGTATCATACACCGCTTCACTCTAAGCTCAACCGCCGAAGCTCCCATCCAATCTAACCAATCAAGCACCGCCAAACGTGCAAAACAAGAAGCGCCATGACATAGGCGCTATTTGATTGGCTACGACGTATCGTAGCATCGGCTGCTGCCGGACCTTCAGAAACGTGAAGTGGATTATCAAGGAAATTTTGTATATAAATATATGTTAACATTAAGCGTACGTTGCTCGATTTGTGGTCACTGACAAGCTGAGAACGTCAGGGAGGGGCTTCAGTTGTGGCGCCTTCTGCGCAAACTTGCTCCCTTTGACAACGCATCGTCGTGTGGTGCACCTCGAGTGCTCGTCCGCAGCCTAAGCACGGCGGAAGGCACGGAGTGCGCGCTGGAAGCTGAGCGTTAGAAAGACACGCCCTATCCTTCTCACTCTGTCAGTGACTCTAAAACCTACTGCCATGGCATTCCTTCAACCCGTCACCAACGCTTTTTTTCTTTCTTTCTTTTTTAATTTGTAAGCGATCATTTTATCTCATAAACAAGATATGTACTGTGGGTCTTTTGTCAGGGATTTTGTGTTTACATTCTTCACTCGTCACTGAGTTTGTTTGCTACTTCCCTTACTAATTACACAATCGCAGCGAGTTTCACGAGCCTCCTAGGATATTGCGTCACAGCATCACTCAGCGGGCATCGGTATCTCGAAATGTGTACTATTTTTTTCTGTCTACATCATTACCTAGTTAAATTGCCCTTCATGAGCACGAAATAAGCTGATTTTAAGATGTGGGCATGCCTTTTTTTAATCTTTGCTCAATAAAACAAGACTGCATCGATAACTGTTTCCATCCCATCCTAACGTTTCTGCATGCACTGCAGTGTGTTGAAGTGCATCTCCCTGTTTCGTTTTTGTTTCAAAATAAAAACACTGACTTCACTTCGAACCAGAAAGCGATTATTCTGATGGGGAGATTTGCGAGGGTATTATCTCATTTAAAGATGAGTTTCACAGAAAATCATTTTTCTAACACCTTGGGACCATTTTTTCCCCATTTGAAACTTGGCACCATTTTTTTTTTTGGGGGGGGGGTATCCCTTCCAAAGCCTTTTCTTTCGGGGCAATCTTTCCCGGCTCCATTTTTTTTTCCAGTGCCATTTTCTTTTCCGCGGTCATTGTTTTCTTCACACCCCATCAACACGTTATCGTAATCAAATTTGATACCGTGTGCTATAGACTTAACTCCTATTTTAAATGCATATGGTTCTGATGCTTTTTTTTTTGTTTATTAACAAATAAAAGAACAAAAGCAGAGGGTTTCTAGGCATTCTTTTGTGTTTTTTCGTTTGCTAAGGCGACTTTTGCGGCAATCTTTATTTTATAAATCTACTTCAGTCCATCAGCGTCACTACAGTTTCCCACGTGATGGGGTTGTTTTTCATCTCGCAAATCAGAGAAATTGTACACCCCTAATATGTTTTTGCGTCCTTCTTCAATTTTATATTGTTGAAGCACCGATTAACCACGATTATTTAGGTTATCTTTAATAAAAAAAGACCGTAAAGCTATCCTGCCACCGAGAACCAAGTAGCGATTCCTTACGACAGAGATGCAACTACCTATCGTAGCTTCTCGGCGTTTGCCGCCACACGGCGTCAATTTCTCTGCAGTCACCAATTGAGATCTGCACAATAATTTCAGCGACAGCACTTGTCCACCGCGTGGTACATCCGCATATTTTATACCCTTGACAAATACTGGCATAGCAAATTCGCTTCCTGTGTTTGTTTGTTTGTTTTTCAATGCGAGCTTTTTAAGCTGTTTATATTTTATGTGCTCTTTTAGTGACCTAACTATTGTCAATAAAAATATTCCGTTTCTCAGCAAACACACACAATGGTAAGTTGCTTAATTTTCCGCCATTTAAGCAGAGCGGTGTACAGCACATCAGTAAAAGAGTCTACGTTGTTAAATGAATGGAGATGTTCGCACGCTCAGAAGCAGTGGTAATAGGTGGCGCACTCTGTCGCACTAGCCGACTGTCTCGTTTTATTGTTTTAATTATTGCAGTGCGTAGCAACTTTCAAAACAGCTGCTACGTAATGTATTTTGGCAAAATGTCTATTTTTAAAACGAAATCTTCAACTGTCAATACAGGAAGCGACACTTTTCTCAACTCATTTTTACTTGTGACGCACCAAACCGACGAATCTGTGCTTCCCAAAAAAATAACTCAATACCGTCACTTCTTTAAAACTTATTGGCATTTGCTCTCTCAGAAGTCACAGGCTCTATACTTAACCCCTATGTTCCCTGAACACCAAACATTGGTCTACCTACTGTCACTTCAGCCAATAGAAAACGAGGTTAGTGTAAATGGCACGCCGTCTTACTGTGAAAACACTCATCCACCCGTTATTGCCAGCGAAGCCACATAATTCTTGAACCACGACACAGATTGTATCATTGACGATAAAGAGGCAGTCGACAGGATTGTGTGCAGAGCAACAAGAACATAGTTTAATGGACGTCGGCGGTATTTATCAGATAGCGCCGGGGCGCACTGCGCATGACTAGTGCCTTGTCATGCGAGGCGTTGTAAATGATAAGCCCGATACACAGATAACCTCTTGAGTGGCTCAACTAATTGGCTAACGCTTCCTGGCGGATCAATGTAGCCACGGCTTATATTAGCTTTTCAGGCGTCAATCAGGTTATTATAACTCTCAAAGACACTTGAGTATTTCATTCTTATTGGTTCTTGCCGGCCAATGCCACACTTTTATTGGATGTGAAGCAATCTGGACTCACCACTCTCTGTGTTTCTTGGTCTTTCAGTGTCTATTTTCAAACAAAACTAGTTCGGCAATGTGTTCGCAAGTCTTCATCTCACAAGCCCCTCCAACGTTTCCTGTCGTGCCGTGCGCTTTAGTCATCATTTGCTTTTTCTCTGTTCGTAGTTTATTTTATTTTTTCCTAACCATTTTCACTCATAACCGCAAGAATTGATGAGCTCGCGGCCACGATGCGGCTGGACATGGGCCCTGCGGGCTTTTTTAACCGTGAAAGACGAGGACGGCACTGGGCAGAGCTTAGGGGGGGGGGGGGCGAGCTCGAAAAGGGTCGGTGACGGAACGGTGAAATAATAAGGCGCTGCATCCAGATCGAATGGCGGCAGGCGCGTTACGGTAAGAGTCATCGTCACCTGAAATTTAATGTCGGGGAATCGGTCTTACTGCAGGAACCCAACCACTGAGCAGCGTAGCCCGCGGTTTCGCTGCTCGCCATGGCTCCGAAGAAGGAAGGACGCTAAGCTGTAACGGCACATAGTGTCGCGTCTTACCTACGGACTCGCTCGGCTCAGTGCAAACGAACGGTCTGGACGCGTTCCAGGTTGCCGATTTGGGGGGATGTTTCCTCCTCGACCAGAAGATGGGAGCGTCCCGCTACAGCGATTCCGTGCGCGGTCCCAGAGCGCGAACCAGGCGCGTGGTCAGCCGGTTCCTGAGAATGTTTGTAGCAGCTCGAGGGGTGGCACTCAGTTTATTTATTTATTTATTTATTATACCCTCAAGGCCGAAGCATTAGCAGAGGGGGTGGGCAACGGAAGTACAAAAACGCTGAAAATGGTTAGTCCGGCACAGATCGCGATGAATAGTAACTTGTTAGTACTTCTTTAAAAAGAACAAAATCGCCAATGGTCGCAATGGATGAGGGAAGGCCGTTCCATTCACGGGATGTTTTTGGGATGAAAGATTTGAAAAAGAGAATTTGAGATGGAAGTGGGTATACCAACTTTGCAGCAGTGATCGAGCCGAGAGGATACATAGATGGGGGCACTGATTAGTTGCTCTTTCAAGAGTGAATTGGCATAGAAAATTTTACGAAATAAACAGAGACGAGATAATAGTGCGACGAGTGGCAAGAAGAGGCAGCGAGAGATCAAGCTTTCATGGATGGGACGCCTGATGAACGATGGTAGTTTGATAATATAAAACGTGCTGACCGGTTTTGGATGGCTTCAAGCGCTGATATGATGGCTTTCTGCACCGGGATCCCAGACCGAGCACGCATATTCAAAGTTTTGGTCGCACCAGTGTTTTATAAAGTAGTATTTTAATGATCGAACGACGTTTTTACCGAAGGCCAGCTTTTCATCCAAAAGACACTTTAGCGTAGAGTCGGCCGCCGCGAAGCGGCGTTTACGAGGTGGGCCAAATAGGTTAACATTTTTTCTAATGAGCCGCCGCAGACTACCGCCGCGAAGCGGAGGGCTTACACACACCCCCGTTATTCGCTAGAACGCCCGATTGCCTCAAATAGGGGCTGGTCGCTAAAAGCAGTCATTCTGCTAGCGTGAGAAGGGCCCGAATGCCCGCCTTGTACGACACCTGGGGAGGAGCTCGACGTGGCGCCCCTCTATGGACGGCCCCACGGGGAAACCCACCTGGGCAGAAAGTGCACGCCACGGCCTCCCCGGTCAGCTAGGGCTGCCATACCCAGATTCCGGTGGTTCGACTCGAGGGGCACCCAACACTGGAGACGGTCACCTCGAAGGAGTGCACGGTAGTGGAGCCGGTCGGTATCGACAGGGTCCACTATCGAGCCCGGCGGGGAGCAGGTACGCCTTAGCGAAGCACCCACAGAAATGGGTCAACCCCGTCCGCGGCCGAGGGACCAGCTTAGGGCAGGCAACCCTGCCATTCGGTTGCCACGAGGATTGCGTCCGAGGCTCTGGGTGACGTCCACGTCGTCTCTCGCCCACGGAGCCGGAGGCGTGCACCAAAAGCGGTTGGAGACGTTGTCTCCCCTTCTGCCAACGTGGAGGCAGCAGTTCAGCTGCTCCGATGAGACAGGCCGGACCTGCTCGCATCCCAGATGAGGGGCCTCATGCAGCCTCCTGGCAGCCATGCCGCCGCCATCAACGCTGTCGAAGACCCCGCAGCCGTCACCGTACGGAGCCCGTCGGCGTCCGCCTGCCCCACGTCCGTTGCTGATGCAGTGGCCGTCGAGGATCGGCCCGCGTACGAGCCTGAAACTTTCTCTCGGAAGCGCCCTCAAGCCCCCTGCAGTCCTACCTTTGAAGGGTGTGGGGGACACGCTTGATGGTGGTCGGCAATGGAACAGTGAGATGTCAAGGCTCTACCTCCAGATCGTCCAACGGTGAGACAATGAAGCCCTTCGTACTTTGCGTTGTGAGATATCCTTGAGAGCGGTCGAGGTGGGAACTGATCGGGCGTTGGCTAAACTGGGTACCCACAGAGTTCATCGGTGTTTCGTGCTATTGATAGGGTTCTGAGGCTTTATTCGAGAAGGAAAATGTGAAAGCCGATTTCTGGGAATGCTCCGAGATGCACCTGTTACGATATTGTTCTCCAGCGCATGTGAATATTCATGCAACGACCCTTAATTAAGGACAAAAATAAAATATGATTTTGCACATAAAAAGAGATGTTATGAAAATGTTCGTATTTTATTTTCCTCGTGATTTTCCGCCTTTAGTCACATACAAGGTTGAGCACAGACTGCTTGAGTTAAGCCTTGTATTTTTTTTTCTCTTTGTGAAAGGAGAGCCTAAAATATTTGGTACATCTACTCTTTCTTCAGACTTTTTTTTTGTCTTAGTACCTTCCCTTCGCAAGGTTTGAAATTATCTAGCTTGGAAAAAACGTTAAGTACTATTGCCTAAAATTGTTCGTATTATTAGATAACACATCCTTACTTGATCTCCAAGTCTGCGTTGGCCAAATCATGGAAGCGTTTGATAAAACTAACACTGAACAATTTACCGTAAACAAAACACAGATTACGAAATCTTGACACGATATTCATAACGTTTGATAATATTAGCGCTTGTATAGC
>JAZHYW010064095.1:0-21201 GCA_037355805.1 Ixodes ricinus
CCATACTTTCTGATTTCGGGATTATGACTGTTTTTAGTGCAGTCAACGTCCCTGAATTGCAAGGTGTAATTTTTTCTCGTTATTGTGCGTAGTTTTAAAGATATCGGCGCCTCAAAGTTTTGTTTGGGGCGCGGCCAACAAAACACGAAACTAGCCGCTGGAGGCCCCGGCAACACTGGAAATCAGCCGCTATGTGAACGTGACGTCAGGATCGTTCTCGTTCAACGAGTACGCAGGCCGAGCGGCACCTACCTCTGCTGCGCTAGCCGTCTAAAGATAGGAGAAAAAGCTGATTTTTGTTTTAATTCTGTATACGAGGTAGTTATCCAGCATATGTAGCAAGAGTTGAGTGCGTATACCCAAAAGCTAGCGACTGGAAAACCCGTGAACTCGTACGGTGCCGTACTCGGCGGCCGCCGCCGATACGTGCGCTATACGCCGTACTCGTCGCTTGTATACCCAAACGCTAGCGACTGGAAAACGAGTGAACTCGTTCGGTGCCGTACTCGGCGGCTGTCGCCGTGTGTGCGGTCTTCCGTACTCGTCGCTGAGCCTAAATTGTCATCGGGGCTCCGTGGATGGAGCGGCGTTGCTCTACGCCGCGCTGCCAGTGACGTACAGTACTGGGGGCCCTCTCGCTTTCGCGCTGCGGGTCAGTCCCAGACACGAAGCTTTGAGGCTCTCCGGCGCGGGCCGCGGCGCCTGAACACACGTGCGCTGCGCTGTACACGTCCGTTTTTCGTTCCCTTTTCCTCGGGCAGCGTAAAAGCTGAAGTCCAAAGTCCACCGTCGAACAGCGTTCACCCACAGCGTCTCCATTTTCCGGTCCGTTGGAAACTTGTGAAAAACCACCTCCGTGTTGCACAGCGGGTTGTTTGAGCAGCCCACAGCGCTACAAGTTGCACTCAGCATCTTTCGAGGAGCAGCTGCGCAGTCTTGGGCGCACCGAGTTGCTCGCTAAAACGAGTCTTGGAGTCCCGACAAGCAAATCAATAAAAGGCTATACCGAAGCTACACGGACTACAGATAAAAGCAAGGGCTAAACACGCCAATCACAAGCCGAAGTAAGCGGTGGTAGCGGCTCAAAGAAGCGCACTCGCGCAACGCCCGGACCGGAGGAAAAAGAGAACGACACTGACGTCACGGCCCAATGTTGCTTTAGCGATCGGCAACCCGCTGGCCGCCCGCTGAGAGCAGTGGCTCGCGGCGGGTCACATTTTTATTATCGGCATTAGTTGAGAATGCGGCGACCCACGGACGTAATGTTTTGGCTGGGGCCGTATTTTGTGTCACTACAGCGATACCAGTAATTTATTTCATTTTGAGTTTCGGCCGGAGTTGCCCTTTAATAAAGCGGTTTGTGCTGTTCCTTGAACGGGTCAAATATCTATTTGACTCAGTCGACAGATACTAGTTTGTATTGGTGCACACCCGACCACTGGCAATTTTCTCTTTTTTTTTTTTGTCAGTGAATTTGCAGCGCGTCTGTTCGCATGGCACTGCAATCATCCATATCTAATGCTTGCAAAACCGAGCAGCCCCCTTTTCCCTGTCTACGTCATTGCACCAGAAGGTTACTAACATTACTAACACAATATAATCTTTAACATTGCCCAGCTTCTCTTCCTGTTCTGGAATGCTCCCGTTTATACTTGTTGCACCAGATTTTTAAACCCAGCAATCCGCCAGAAAATAACGCTTCAAACCTGGTATCACCAACCTGGTCCAGATCAAATTCGTAAGGAAGAAACACTTAAGAACCAAAATGTATATTCAGCCTGCCGTACTTACTAGCTTTCGGCTTTAACTACAAACATTGCTGAATATTTTTAATACCGTCTAAATAATTTGGTATTTTTAATTAGTACGCACGTACTAATTCAAATGCGTGGTTTTGGAGTCCATCTATGCGCGCTTAAGCTTGTCGCAAGAAGTGAACAACTTAACAAAACCCAAATAGTGAGAAATCAATCGGCCTATCCCCCAAGGCAATTAATCACAGTTTGGTCAAGCGCAAAACAAGGAATTTTCCTGCTTTTTTCTTCCGGCTTATGCTTCACACAGATAAGCCAAACAGTCGTTAGAATAAAAGCATCTGAACGAACAACGTAAAGAACTACTCAAGTCAAGAAGTCTGCATTCACGCGGCAATTGGGTGAATTACAAGTTAATTACAGGACTTCCCAAAGGGATGTTTAATGTGCTCAACCTAAATACTTAACAAGAGGACGCCGCTCGCTCGAAGGGAAGAGAGCTAAACGAAGAAACTAAAAGACTGGCGCCTGGGGGCCTGCGTTCGACTCGAAACCGGCTCTTCGTTAAGGCTCCTCAGTTCCTCCGAGGAGCACGTCGGAATACTAAAAATAGTTTTGTTTGCGGTAACCGACTGAGACGAGCGTTTAAACATATACTCAAAACAACAATCGATTACCGTTTGAAAGTTACTCGTTTTAGTTCGGACGTATACACGTCAACATAACGGACGCGTGTGATAAAAATATCACGCGATTTGTTATCGCCTCGTGACAACCAACCTTTATTATCTCTGTCACGTACACAGGCTCGTGCGCGCTTTGGCTCAGAGCCTTGTTAGCCAAGGGCCGATAAACTTGTGCTCGTTTTTGAATGTGGTGGAACTTCGTCTGGAGCCTGTAGCGACGGCTGAAGTCGGACTTGATTTGAAGACGAGCGAGAAACTCGTCTTAGCACCAGCACCAGCATCGACATGGCAAATCCTTTGTTTTCGCGGGCCATTTTATTTTTCGATAGAAAACGTCCCATCTAGACGGTCTCAGTTTATCCCAAATCGGAAGCTTTAAAAGTTCTCGGCTTTCTTCGTGGGCGGGAAGAGTGCCTCAGGGTTCTATCTTTCTCTCTACCTTTCTAAAGTTTTGTTAATGGCATATGACCCAGGTTCAGGTTATCAAAGGGCGTCAAATTTACCAATATGACGAGGATAACCTTTCTGCGTCACGTCAAAATTAATCTTTCCGATTCACTCCACATACTCGAAACAAGCGCCACTCATTTAATGGAATGGTTCGCTGACAAGCTCCTAGACATAAACGTCTCTAAAACAAAGCTGGTCCGTTTTTATAAACCTCTTAAAAGACACCGGACTCGAGTAAATCTTATTCATCGCCCTTCGAGTTGGGTTTAATGCAGCTGTGTATCCATCGAGTTCGTCGATCACGTGAAATACTCGGGTGTTCATTGTGATTTTGATATGACATGGAACACACATATGTCACATTTGCGGCAAATTACGAACTGTGTATCGTTTGCTTTATAACGCTAAAGTTTTTACGCCTGTCGGTGTCAGAATAATAATTGTCCAAGCGCTTGCTCACAGTATTCTTGGATACGGTGTTATGGTGTTTGGCAACTGAACGGGTCGCTGGCAATCCAAGTTAATTATTTATTGCGAGGAGTCCTGAAAAGCGTTGCATATAATCCTAATTTTTCTAGCAACACCGATATTTTTCAAAGTCTTCAGTTACCTAATCTGCGTTCCATTTTTATTCAAATGGTAGTGCTCCGTAGCCTTTGGAACAATGATTTTGAAACACCATTTCAGTCATCTCGAATACTCCTTCGTGTTCCTCGTTTTGTAGTGCCGCTTTGTTCGACCAGACAGGGCAAATGTACTCAGGATTACTACGTTCCGTGTTTGTTCAACGCCCTTCCTGACGCTTTCATTGACATTACATCACTGAAACAACTAAACAAGAAACTGAAGTGCACTCAGGCCTGGTTCACACTTGCGAATCGGCGGGCGAATCTGCAAGAATTCGGCCGCCGGGCGTAGCGTCCACTGTGCATTGCCGCAGCCGATTCCGCTTCGGCGGCAGCGGATTAGCTGTGAGTGTGAACCAGGCCTAACTGTGATTTCATTTAGCGGCTCTTTTGCTGTGTCTGCACGTTTCGAACTCGAACTGTAATTAAGTTAATTTTAACTAGGTTCGCCTTTCTTTTCTTTCCTCCAACTTTGCTTTCGCTTAAAGCCTTTCGTGCTTTTTTTTTTTTTTTTTGATAGTTCGACTTTCTGTTTTACAATTTTAAAATAACAGTCAGGTTTCTTTTTATGGGCGTCATTTTACACAGCTTTTTGCTGACTTTGATATGCTGCATTTACTATTTACTAGTGTTTTAAAATAAACTATTATTATTACTATTATTAGTATGTTTTTTGAAGAAGATATATTATCTTTGAATTATTATTATTATTATTATTTCGAGTTGGTGCCATCCGATGGGATGACGTTACGCGGAGGCTGAGCTGGCCAAGTTACTTTTATTTTGTAATTAAATTACATTACAAATTAACCGAGCCAACACTATTAAGCCAAGAAAGGAGCCTGGTTTGGCGGTCAAACTTAGATAGTGCGCACTTTGAGGATTTTCGTGTTTTTTTTAATGATTACGATAGTCTTACAAGGAATAAAGTCTTGAAGCGCATCTAACGCCGATCTTAGATTGGCTGTCGTTGACTTTCCCGCGAAGCTAAGAGACGGCGTGGTCATTCGTTGTCGGCTTCAAGTATGACGAAATCCTTTGTGAAGGTTTCGGTGGTGGGACTCGTCGAGCTGTCAATGAACACTTGCAGCCGGCCATCGTATATATGCTTGTTAGTTGACCGGCTGTAAGCGATCTTTCGACAGTAACAAGGACACATATTTTAGGGAATAAAGAGTGCCTCTTTCATCACCCAACAAAGGTTGGGTGATGAAAGGTTAAAAAAAACACATGATTATCAGGAATTTTAATTAGCCGATCAAATTCCCGTATAACGACATACCCTGGAGAGTGTGAAAATGTTTGTCTGAGGCTGGGCAGAAGAGATGTTGCTGATTGGGCTTTATGAATACGAGTTATGCGGTTCATCGACCTTGTTCTTACGTGCGCAACTACTAGATGATTCTTACCTTCCACGAGTGTCAGGGCACTACCAGCGAATCGTGGTAGCCCAAGCCACTGACGGAAGACGACTTAGTGAAGACGTTCGCGTGTGGTCTTTTGATGAGATATACTTGCGACAGAGAGAAATACTGTATAAAATATTTGATAAAACGAGGCACGGCTAGAACGTCGGTGGCCGAGTGTTTTAACGCACCGCAGCATAGAACACGTGGAGCGAAAGCTCGCGCTGCAGAACCGAGGATCCTTGGCACAACCCTACTCCTGCCCGTTTCGACCTAAATCAGCACCATACCGGCGTGCGATCATGTATCCCTACTGCCTGATGCACGCTAAAGGCCCCCGACTAACAGTGGTACTGCACTGGCAAAATGTTTAATGTCCAACGAAGGCGTCAAGCGCCCTGTAGGGGTGACTAAGCACAGCTAAGGGTTTGAAGCATTGTTTTCCAAGTCTCGTCTTCAAGCGCCATAACAATGGCCGCGGTCGCGACCGAACGTAAAGGTGCTTTGGGCCTCTCCTAGCGTGCCTTCATGTGCGCTTTGCTTAGGGTGGAGACATTCGGCCACTTTGTCCCAGACGTTTATTTTAATTTATTTTTTGTTCGGAAGCGCGTGAAAGAGCGTGTCTCTGCACGCGTTTGTGGCGCTGACTGTGCTATGGCGACATTTTGTTTTCGTCGATTTCTTTGCATTTTTACCCGTGAGCGCGTGCTGTCGTCATCGGGTACTACAAAGGGTGGCAGCACCCTGAACAGAAGGACATTGAGGCACCCTAGCCTCTCCACGATAGCCACAGCAATGGGGCTTCCCCTCAGTCGCTGTGTATCCAAGGGGAAGCCTAACTCTGCTCCGGGTGGCTTTGGTGTAGTCCCCTAAACGATCTTCGAAGCGCTCCGGAGAAACACTGCCCTGTAGCGAGGTGCTTTCTAGTGATTGAAAGACATCTAGGGTAGCATGTACTTAAAACAAACAATAAGTGCATGACGGCACGTATTTGTGGGAAGATACTATATATGCACTCTGGTAGTTACCTGCGAACCAGCGTGGCAGATGCTTGTCTCAAATCAATAAAGAAGTCGCTATTCGCTGACACAGTAATGAAATAAGTTACTCGTTAATCGTTGAAAGTTGACTAGATAGTTTATAGTATTTTCGTTAACCTATATAACTAAATACTAAACTCTTCGCTGTCTGACATGGCATGCCAAATAAACATATTAACAGTCACATAACTGAAGCGCCAACTTTTGTGGAGGCGTGAGCGTTAACACAGAGTTCGTTCTTGGCGCATGGCTCCGTGTTTGTTGCCATGCGCCGTTTTCTTCTTATATCTTTCCTTTTGTGGTCGAACCCTCTCACAATATTAAAAGTTACCCTCCACAAATGGTCACTAGGTACATCGCTCGTTAGCGATCGACATGTTAAAGAAATACTTTGCTCGTTATCCGCAGAAAACTAATACGCTGTTCATAGAAAAATTTGGAGGCAGAGCACCACAGAAGGGCGCCCGGTATTGCTTTAACAGGGAGGTTTCACGCGCCGCACTTCCAGCCCCAACAGTCTCGAGAATCTCATAACTGGTGAACCATGGCCCTAAGTTTTTGTACGCGCGGGTGACTGTGTTCGAGGTCGCTCGAAATGTTTAACGCGACATCATTACATAGGAGCCCTCCACGGACATTGATTGCTCCTGGTGGTGTTGGTTGCACCGTAGCAAGGCCATGGAAGAGAGTATCAGAAACGGAGCGCAGCTGTTCGATTGACGTCATAGCGCGCGCAAGCAACGGTGTAGCGCAACACGGATTTTTTTTTTTTTTTTTTTTTGTGTGTGTGTGTGTGTGTGTGTGTGTGTGTGTGTTTGTTTGTTTGTGTGGTGAGGGGGGGTTAAGGTGTGCCTAAGCACTTAAAGTCACTGGATCCTAGGAAAGTAGCTCCAAGCTCCCCGTATGGTCGTCCCTTTACTCTATGGAACGAGCATTTTTTCCTTGACCTTTCCATCCACATTCAGGTCGAGTCCGATCCACATTCCCGGTGACATGGTGCTTTTTCAAAGATACTCTTGCAGAACAAGGTTTTGTTATCCATACAGCGGCGAAAAAGGCGCGCAACTTGGCACCGGCACCAGACGCGGCGTCGGTGCTTGGCAGCATGGAAAAATAACTTTTCCCATCTAAAGATACGCAAGAAGAACAATATAAGCGTAAGAAATTTGTGAAGATAAGCCTGATCAATAGGTTGATTGCCTACACAGTGACAAATACGCTTATATAGGCGAGTAACGCTTTCAGTACGATGACGCTCCATAGCGGACTTGGCGCGACTGGTTCAGGACGACCCTTTCGAAGCTTCGAAAATTTGAATGAACCGAAACGGCGATTGCCATGGCAGCGGAGACCGATCAGCCAATCGCCTTGCGACGGTATGGTTGTCTGTATGTTAGTCTCTGTTTGTGTCCGGCTAGCAAGCTGGCAAGGCACTGGCGCTACTTTCCCAGGATTCAGTGACTTTACGCTGCGTAGGACCACGACTGGCTGGATTCGCGCGCCCTTTTCCCAGTTACGGTGTACTTCTACGGTTGGCGGGGGACGCCGCTACACATTCCTCACTGTAGAACCGTAAGCCTTCATACTGAAAGCCTGGCAGATTACCACGAGAAGCGGCCGCCGAAATGAAAAAGGTGGGGCGGCAGACGACGGATGAGAGGAGAGCCACGTGACTGGCGTCTCCGCTGCGGCGAGACGCCGAAACACACTTCTCCCGAGCGAACAAGTGTGTTTCGGGTCCTCGCCGCTGCAAAAGCTGTCCGCGGACGTCCAGGTTCCCGGGGAATGGCTCCTTGATGCCCTGTGCTACCAGATTCTCGCGCTCCAAATCTGCGACCCGGCACTCTATGGTTCCGTCGTCCAACTGCCAGGCTTTGTGAGTATAGAGGAGGTATGAATTTGATTTGTACGTGCTATCAGATTTAAAGCCAAGCACCCTTGTAAAGGTACACCTGTCTCGAGTCAGTCTTAGGCAGGGAAGTTGACCCATGTGTACAGTATGTTGCCTTTCCTAGATTTTCCAGTGAACCACGAGGCAGTGTTGCCTGTGATTGAGGTAAATAAAGGAGTGGATATGCACAAACGTGGGTGCTGCTATAGTCATGAGAAAGTAAGAACGGCAGGGCGTGTCCCTAGGAACGCCTGGCCTCCATCCTGCGCTCCATACCTTCCGTCGTGCTTTGGCTGCGCGTGCACGCGCTCGAGGTGCACGAGACGCCCCAGCATTATCGAAGGCAGGAAGCTGGCTGGAGGCGGGACAACTGAAGATCCTCCCTGCCGTTTTCACCTTATCAGTGATTATACGCTCAATGACAACTATCGCTGCCGCTTCTTCGCGCACTGTGGCGAAACGCTGCTGATTTCATTTGTTTCGAAGCCTACACACGGCAATGAGTACGTTTCGCGATGAACACGTGGTCGCGCAGGGAGTTTCGACGCGCGCTCAAAATACGGCGTTCCTTACCGGCGCGGTAGGGCAGCTCCCTGGTGCGGTCGCAGAGGGCTAGAACGGCTGTCCTCGGGGTCACGGGGGCGGCGGGCGTGCAGTCTCCGGGGGCTTCCTCGGCCGTGGGCTCCAGGGGCCGCAGGGCCAGGGCCTCCCCTCCGAGGTCTCCTCGGACACGGCCTCGGGCAGCGGCGGAGGACTCGTCAAGGCGAACGACGTCCGACGACTTCCCCGGCGGCCGCAGCCGCAAGGACCGACTCCGACCCACGGAGTGCCACGCTGGCGGGGAGAGTTCGCGCACGCTTGTACAGAGAGGGCAGGGTTAGCACGAGCACGCTATCACTAGTCTTGCGTGTTTTCTTTTTTTCTTGTGTCATAATTATTAAGCTACTACTAAAAATGTTCACCTACGTGTGTTGTGGCCTCGAATACTTTTCCCCGCAAAATTTGGCGGGAAAATTTACGTCACGGGACCTATGCACCAATTCAGTTTCCTCGCTAAATTTGCCGGGAAACTTTACGTCAGGTGACCTATCCACTAATTGAGTTTACCCGCTACGTCAGCAGAAAATTTACGTCAGGTGACTTATGCAGCAGATTCACGCTACCCCGCTAAATTTAGCGGAAAATTGACGTCACGACCAATGCACTTATTCAGGTTCGCCGCTAAATTTAGCGGAAAAATTAATGCCACGTGACGTGACGTCACGGTCCCTGCATCCTGCCGGCTACTCCGAGCGCCGGACGAGGGTCCCGACTTCCCTCCTGAACTTCGTGTTGCGGAGCGGACTTGGGTCCTCGTTGTAAAAGTACGCATCATCATTTCACGCCGCCAAGGACGAACACGCCACGCCTGAAAGCGGACGCGCCGCGTCGGGGCTTTGGGCCGGGGTCGCGCTGTTCGAGCGTCGTGCGGGGGACGGCCGGCTGACGTGGGTCGCCGCATGGTTCGTGGTTCGGTGGCGCGCGCCATGTTCCTCCTCAAACTTGTTACCCCGCGGCAGTCGGGGCACGAATCCCGCGGCGGCTCGCGCTCAAATCTGTCTGCGGACTGTCTTTAGCGTGGTGTCTGACCGGCTTGGGCCCCTGCATTGGGGACTGACGTTCGTCCTAGGTTTAAACAAACGTTTTTCTCGCCTTACCTCACTAGACCTACAGATAAATTCAGGTTCTTCGCTAAATTTAGCGGAAAATTTACGTTAGGTGACCTACGTCACCGATTCAGTTTCCCTGCTAAATTTGGCGGCAAAATTTACGTCGCGTGACTTATGCAACGTTTCATGTTCCCCACTAAATCTGGCGGGAAAATTTACGTCACGTGACCTATAGAGCAATTCAGATTCCCCGCTAAATTTCGCGGAATAAATTGGCGGAAAAATTTGACTTCCACGTGACCTGACGTACGTCACGGGACCTTCAGACAAATTCAGGTTCCCCGCTAAATTTGGCGGAAAACTTACGTCACGTGACCTATGGAGTAATTCAGATTCCCCGCTAAATTTAGCGGAGAACCTAACACCTGCCCAGATTGTGCAACGATAAATGCTATCGCATTCATGGATAATCACCCCTGTGATTTCTACAATTTTGTTTTTAATTGAAAACCTGTCATTGGAATTTTCGGAGCTTTCACGTCACGTAACTTCCGGCTGGAAATCTCGCCGGACGTCGCGTTGATAAACTTTCACCCCATGTCTTTCTACGCGTGGTGGCAGCTGTTTTAAAGCTCGGTCGAGTGTCTTTGCGTCGTGAGCGACGTAATCGAGGCCGAAGCAGTCGGCGACACAAAAAAAAAGCATCGTTTGATACTCGACTTTTTTACTATATATAACCAGGTCTTTATTCGATACTAAGATCGAGCCGGCGAATCAGAAGTCACCACGTCGACGACCATAAATGTCTTAATAAATGCTGCCTAAGCAACTAAAAAAAAAAGTAGGAATAAACATGATTTGATGCAACCCGAACACGTCCCCGATCCTAGCCACTGAGTTCTGTCGTCGACGGAACCACTCGCCATGCTTCAGCGTTTCACCAGCATCAAAAGAAAACAAAAAAACGAAACGACACTAACAACTATAAGCGTCTGCGTGTAAACCACAAGCGAGAAGTGGCAGATTCTGTTCAGCAACATGGCGGAACGCGGTTGACCGGAAGGCAAAAGGCGTTTCTTGAAACCGACCTATTCTTGGTTTCACCTTCCGATGAGCCGCAGCGAATGACACGAGTCATCGCAGCCAATTCAACGCAGCGACGGCATCACGTGACCATATGCCTCCTGCGCTGGTGCTTTTTCTTTAATACACAGTGACGTCTCTTTGATGCATGCTAAGTTTGCGGATTTTACGTTAAATCTGGCGGATCTTTTTAGCGGATATTTTTTTAGAATTTAGCGGATATACCATAGAATCTGGCAGAATCTGGAGGATTTCTTATCAATGTTTAGCTGATTTCTGACGCCCAGCTTATGGCAACACTGGCATACACGATCACCAGAGGTGACCACTAGCTAGGTCCAGAATCCAAAGTTCTGTGATCACCTGATACGAAGGGGAAGCCGAAGAGTCCAATCCAATCAATTATTTGGCCTCCAACTATTTGTGGCGCCCACGATCAGCTTTTTGTTTCTTCTTTGTGGCGCTGTAGAACGAAACAAAGAGAACCACTTCGACGTCCGAAATTGGCTAGATTCATCGCGGTAAAACAATCGACAGTGCGGGATCCATGCCATCACTGCGAGGGTACGCGTCTCCATCTCTGGGTGGTGACGTCGGAGTATGTAACGTTCGCAACGCATCTCTCTTTTACAGGGGAAGCTGGGGCTGGTTTCCAGGATCGAGTCCACCAGCAAAGAAACGATGACACGGAACCCTGGACAGCTACCGCCATCTATGAACGACGGCGGCAACCCAGACAGCCGGCCGGCTGCCGCCGCCGTTCATCGGAGGGCGATAGCTGTCCATGAGCTCGGTGAGACCACGAGCGACGGCGCACGTACGCACAGCGCGAATGGTTCCGCAACCTCCGCAAGTACGCTATCGCCTACAAGTTCCACTTCGTCGAGCGCTTCAGACTCTCTTGAGAACGAAGAGTTCTGGATCCGCCGCCTGTGAAAGCCACCGCCGAGAACATGTAAGCGTCAGCTACCGCTTCTTCCTTTTTCATCAAAATAAAAAAAAAAATAAAAGTTCTTTTTTTTTTGGTACGCTATGGTAGATTCCGAATCTTCTCACGCTCTTAGCGTCTTGGTTTACCTTGACTACAACAGCAGAAGACGTTTTGCTGTTTCTTCGTGTTTTCCTCGTTAACGAGCTCCGCACCAGAGCAGGCACACTTCTGCACGCGTAGCAGTTTGAGACGCGCAAGTGAGTACTACCCACAAACAAGTCGCTTTTTCGCAGCGCTCCCTAAGCAACGCCCCCCCCCTCCCTCCCCGTGAGGGTCACATAACACTTACCCGGCATTTAATCGGCTCCGATCGGCTTGCAACGTTCGCTGCGCACCATCGTTAGGGTGAAACAGCGTATACTCCAGTGTGCAAGTGGAACGTGATCGTGTGCAGCGCCAACTTAAGCGGCACATTTTTAATCACCCGTCTTTATAAAAGGGGAAAGGACACCGAGGTCGAGCTCACACTGAGTATGTCGCGCAGTTTAAAGTGCGGCGATTTGAGCTGGTATAGCGGCGTTCAGGCCACAGCGATAAAAGTGCCATGCTGGAAGGTCTCGGACGTACTAAGCTGTAAACAAAGATGTTGGAACGAACTGCCACGATTCCTTTTGTAGCAGTCTGGCAGTATATGTTGCGTGGCTTAGCATACTAAACACACTTCGAGCAGTATTGTATACTCCTTCGGCGGGGCACTCGGCTGTCTAAGCTAATATTTCCGCCAAATGTACGTAACATGTTGTACAATAAGGACGATACTCATGACAGCTACGGCGTGGAAGAAACTTTTGTAGGGTGGCACTGACTCGCTACCCATGAGGACTTCTTTGCGGAGGTTTTGGTTATTCTTTAGAGGTTTCTTCGGTTCTTCCCTGAACCGGCTGGAGCTATTGTCATTGTCAGCCTATGTGACAAAGCGCTTGACAAAGCCCACGTGACAGCTTTTTCGCGCGACCATTGTCAGGCCACGTGACAAAGCTGTAAGGAAAGAGATTTTTTTTCGTTTAGTAGCTATTTAACACCACATATTGTTCTTTTGATTGAAGAGTAATCGAATGTGGCTTGATATCAGTTCGCACAGCAAGCCCTGGTTGCCTATAGGGCTCCGGCGACGGCCTCGCAACTGTTGTCACACTCTCGCTCCTATCTACGTTATCCGCAAGGAACTGGAGTCTCAAAATCTACCGCGTCTTCTTGTCACGGCAGAAACAAAAGTCAGGCGTGTAAAAAAAAGCCTTCACGTCTGGAAAAAATAATAAACCGCAAAATAAAAACTATTTTGGGCGGGAGGCATTGCCGTGGACAACATGAGCCTGAGCTGCTCATCATGCTTCTTTGGCATGATTGCCAGTGTATGAAATAAAAAAAGGGAAAGACTCCGGTTCAGAATAGGGGCGGAAGGGAAAGATTTATGCTCCGGTTTCCGAACTCTATGTACAACTCACGAGCTTGGTGGACAGCGAAAGCGTAGCAAGGCGCCAGGTCGGATGCTGTAGCTTATATTGCCCGGGTGGCTCCGACAGGCATCGTAAACATATCTGCGAGTCGCTAAAGTCGCAGCAGCGGAAACACTAAAGCTCGTTAACCTAAACCTCGCCTCCCCCCCCTCTTTTTCCCTCCTCTTTCTCCGCCCGTAAACGCAGTGGATCGCAGTGGAGTATACACACCTTCTAGACAGCAAGAGCGTAATACCGAACTTTCGACGTCGCGTACCACCTAGAAAACAAGGCCTGCATATGACGTCATCGTTAGTGGATTCCTGACCCGCCCCAAGCGGAAAAGAGGCTGCAGCTTGACGAGAGTATGGTGCCCGAAATGCGTCTCCGATTGGTGTGTTTACCGCGTCCAAAAAAGTGTCCCTCGATTTCCGTCTGATGACGTCATAAAAGTGTCACGCCCTCGCCGACCGCGATCCTGGCGGCATTACAGCACCGGTGGTGGAAGCGGCAGACGCCTGTTCTGCTGCGGGTCGCTCTTTAGCTTGACAGGCCACAGTAGCTTCGGCAGCCAGGGGTTGGGACGCCGCGACGACAGCGACACTCGCATTCGCTCCTACTTTTCGTCAGCATTCCTACGCCCAAGCGCCAGGATCACGACGTCCGACAGCACGACAGTCCGGCTTTTTTACGTCTTTTGTTGCCACTTCGGAGCCACTTTTGATGTATGGGTATGGTGCCTGAAACACGTCTCCGACCGGTGTGCTTTCTGCGTCAACTGCATTATGATCATAACTATACTCGAGGTGCACGAGACGTCGAAGTACTGTCTAGACATAGCCTTCCCTTATAGTCACAAAGCCTGGCAGTTCGACGACGGAGCCATTGGGTGCCCGGTCGCAGATTCAGAGCGTGAGGATCTGGTAGCACACAGCATCAAAGAGCCATTTCCTCGGAGAACCTGGACGTCAGCGCACAGCTTTTGCAGCGGCGAGGACCTGAAACACACTTGTTCGCTCGGGAGAAGTGTGTTTCGGCGTCTTGCCGCAGCGGGGCGCCAGTCACGTGGCATTCCTCTCATCCGTTGTCAGCCGCTTCACCTTTTCCATTTCGGCGGCCGCTTCTCGTGGCGATCTGCCAGGCTTTGTCAGTCCACAGGAGGCTATGGTCCAAAGTAGGAAGCCTGAAGGCGGGACGACTGAAACCCTCCCTATCGTTCTCACACGCCCTTTCATGGAGTTTGTCAACTGATAAATCTAAGAACCTTGGTGGTGGTGGTAGTGGTGGTGGTGGTGGTGGTGCTGGAGGGGGGGGGGAGGGGGCAGTTTGTGAGGCTACGAGCACGTACATGGTCGTACGGTGGGCGGAGGCAGTGGTGGCACGCGGGCCGAGGACTCCTCGTCCGCCTTGTAAGGCGCGTCGGTGACGTCCTCGAAGTTGACGATGAACATGCAGATGTCGCCGTCCTCGTTCCGGATTGGCGCCACCACCTGGCTGCACAGGAACTTGGATCCTGAAAGGGAAGCGGCACCCTTAGTTGAAGCCACTCTGGTACGTCCAGGTCACCATACTTCGTTTCACCTCAAGTCCGGGCGCAGCCGACAATACGAACCGACCCAACCGATCAAACAACGTCAACGCGCAATGGCATGGTGTTCGGGTCAAGTTTCTGGTTGTACGTGTTCGTGCTCCCCAACTGCGCTCTATTGCGCCCTCAACGAAGGATACCCAGTGTTCCCTGAAGCTTCAACTAGGGTGTCTGGATGGCGTCCCCGACTGGTATGTTTACGGTGTCCACATTTGTGCTTCCTCGATTTCCGCCTCATGACGTCGTAAAAGTATCATGCTGTTGCTTGCGGCGATCCTGGCGGTAGTAGAAGCGGAGCATACGGCCGGCTGCCTAGAAATAGCTCCTATACTTCGTTTCAGCTTGGGTCCAGACGCAGCCGATGCTACAAGCGCGAGCTCCGGGCTTCCAGCGTCTCTGCCAAGCACGCGCGCTCGTGCAGTACAGGCACTGT
Organism: Ixodes ricinus; assembly: GCA_037355805.1. NCBI lineage: Eukaryota > Metazoa > Arthropoda > Arachnida > Ixodida > Ixodidae > Ixodes > Ixodes ricinus. The sequence continues at coordinate 15,034 of JAZHYW010064095.1, forward strand.
TCAGGGCAACACGCTCGTGCTTGTAGCATCGGCTGCGTCTGGACCCAAGCTGAAACGAAGTATAGCTGACACTGGGGGCATAAAAGCACTGCCAAAGCCAGCGCATAAAGTGAGCGGGACTCAAGCCGCGTCTCAAGACGCTCGCGCGCCCCAGCTTTTGCAGTGCTTCCACCGTGTCACAGCTGAGACGCTGTTCTGGCAGGTCGGTTCTGTTCTACTGCAGGTCACTCTAGGCACGCAGCCGGTGGGAGGCCCATGGGGCCCGCCCCCCCCTTCCCCGAAATCTTTCGTTTTGCTAGGACATACTCTCTCCCTCCTACCCCTCATACTGCATTTTGTAATGGGCAGCGCCCCCCCCCCCCCCCCCCGAATCAAAAATCCTGGCTACGTGCCTGGGTCGCTCACACGGCTAACTGTCCACGGAAGCTTCTCTCACCAGGGGTGAGGACGCTGCGACGGAGACGACACTCGCGTTCGCTCGTACCTTTGGCCGGAACTTCTACGACTAATCGCCAGGATCGCTACATACGACAGCACGACACGCTGGCTACTTTGACATTATATGCTGACATTTCGGGACCGATTTCGACGCATGGGCGGTATAGGAAGCTAAACACACCAATCGGAGACAAGTTCCAGCAAAAATCACTTCAATTAACTCTTTTGCGTTTCCAACCAATCATAAAACAGTTTCACTGGTAAAAGAAGAAAACATGCTTTTCCTCTTTTTTTTTAAATTATTTTTGTTTCAGGAGACGTGTTTCTTGTGTTTCAGCGAGTGTTCAGCATGTTGTTTTGCAAATATCGTACTTAGTGCTAGGGTTTTCTGAAGCGTCGATATCGATGTGTGCGGCTTTAAATATAAAATTGCCTAAACATGAATCACGTGGGCTAGGCAGCATGGTCCAAGCAGGGATGTTTCATCGCTTCCTATTTTACGTACAGATTCTGCTGTGGTAGTCTTTCCTCGACGGCAAAGACGACATAAAAATCGTGATCCCAGTGGCTTCGACCTCATGCCCGGTCATTCTGCACAACTTCGGTGACAGTCAGCCACAATTTCGGCACGTGCAGAGGCTGTTTCCTGTGATCGACGGCGACAGAGTAAGAAAGTATGCGCTCCGAACACCGAAGGTCGACTACTGCGATGGAGGCTTGTGCCGGTGGCTGCGCTTTAAAAAGCTGTCCCTAGAACCAGTTCTCGCTCAGTGTGCTAGAGAGCATGGTCCGAGCAGGGATATTTAATCGTTTTTGTTTCTGATGCAGGGTTGTAGAAAATACTTTTATATGTGTTTTAAAGACGATTGGATCTCCTGACAGTGCTGCCAGGCCCATGCGGCTTGAGTAACACGTTTTCCGAGTTTGGGCGAGGTTTGCATTACTGTTACAGCTTAGTGGCGACGTTGAGCTCAACCCTGTGCCTGACGACGTTATGGAATAGTTACTGAAGGCCAGAAAAGGATTGTTATGGATGTTGTGGGAAGTCAGGAGAAACCAAGAGAGCTTCAGTAAACTACTCGAAACAATCGGAACTTTGGTAACAGCCTTACAGCGACTGTCTGGCAAACTCAAGGAAGCACAAAATCAGCGCCGGCTAGCTAAAAACAGCGTCTCAGCTGCGCTGCAAAGCGCTGGGGCGCGCGAGCGTCTTGAGACGCGGTTTGAGTTCCACTCAGCTCGCGCGCTGGCTTTGGCAGTGCTTTTTTTTTCCCCGTCTCAGCTGAGACGTTGCTTCTAGCGAACCGGCCCAGATTTCGTCGCACGTCACCGAGGAACCTGCTGAACACACCCTTGGAGTTGCAGACAAATTTAGCGCTCATGGAAGACCAAGCAAGGCGTAAAAACCTGGTAATATATGGTATTGAGGAAACTGCTGCGCGAATCCCAAGCTTGTTAACTACAAAGGCTGTTGAGAATATACAAAATGTCACAAAAATTTACAGTTTTTTTTTTTTTCACCGCAAAAAATAAACCATTGTAAGACTCGGAGCAAGCGCCCCCACCCGAGCAAGAACCCCCCCCCCAACTTCACCGCTAATTTCACATTTCCGCGCCGTTCCCGGAAAGCGCCCCTCCCCGCTTTTTCACCCGTATCATCGGACCGCGCTGACCGCGCCCAGGCAACACTGGCCTGCGAAGTTCAGTCCACGTTCAATCCAATCCAATCCTACTTTGCAGTCCCGATCAGCACTGTCACTACGCGCCATTGTCGCTTTGTTTTGAGGGTGTCAGGCTCGGCTAGGCATCCTGCAGAGTGGTAAAGAAAATCGAGGTCGTCCAATGGCACTGTGAAAACGGGAAAGACGTACACCAGACGTCTCGACACAATAAGCTCGGACCGGATACGGGAATGGGACGAGCATTTTGATCACCTTCTGCTACAGTCAAACTCCGGGAAAGCCAAAGTTCGACGAAAGTTGCGGCGCGCGCCGGCGTTCGCGAATACGTGGACGACGCGATCTCTAATCACTCTGGCGCGAAAGAAGTGCAGAAATGGGAGGCATTAGCAACCGGCTTTTTCTGAAGCGGGCTAAGTCAAAATAGCCAACGGCATGCAGTTGGGAAACATCGTGGAATGGGCCGCTAACTTTTTCTTTTGCGGGCCGACTCTTGAGGAGTCTTTTGGTGGTTTTGAAAGTGACTTTTCAACATAGCAGTGACAAATCTTTTGGCCTAATAAAGTCTATGTTCCCAGAGATAAATAAAATATCAAATATGTGGGCACTGCGCTTCTTCTTCTTTTTCTGGCGGAAAGTTCTTGTCGTCGCCATCTTGAATTTTGGCGCCGTCTCTGGGATAGCGTCTTCTTCTCCCCCCCCCCCCCCTTTGCAGGTAATTTTGACTTGCGTGCGGGGGGGGGGGAGGGGGGAGACGCTTGCTCGGAATAGGCTACGGTAGGCTTCGCAGAACGCTCATTCTCCGCTCCAGTGGCAGCGCGAGCACGTCACAACCAGATGCCTAAGTTTCAGCTCCGATCCGGATACCTTATTCAGAAGTTAGAAGGGGGTAGATTTTCTGAAAATTTCTGCGGGAAAACAGAGCCCATTTCGCCCGTTTTCGGTTTCATGGCGCTATAGAGCCCATGTATTCGAAAAACTCCGTCGGCCGCCATTTTTCCATTGAACTTTTCAGAAAATCACTTATAACTTTTGATTACAGGTGTGGACTCGGGCTGAAACTTTGGCATCTGGTTGTGACCGCTAGCGCTACTTTTTTGGGCGGATAATGAGCAGTTCGGCGATGCCTAATTTATTTTCGCGGTAAAAAAAAAACTGTAATTTTTTTTGTCATTTTGTACTTAAAGGAGCGGTGCAACGATATTCAATTGCAATCTTTTTCACTTTACACGAGCTCACCGGCACTAGTGGGGACTCAAGCATGTTGCACGCAACGCCACTGACCAAGAAACCTCCTTTGTTGCGCTGTAATTACCGAGGACAAAACCGAGTGTTTTCATCCACAATCTCTCCTTCGCAAAACCTGATGACGTGGCTGGGCGGTAGCAGTACCGCCCAGTGACGATATTTGAATGCGGCTCATAGGATTGGACCCGAGCAGGGGCGTGGACACTCGATTTGGGCTCGTGGATAATTACTAGCTTTCCGAGTAGGGCGACTCGGGTAGTGTCCTGTGTCCAATCGCCGCAATGACGACAACAGCCGAACCATAACAATGTCTGGAACTCAGCGCGTGTCCTGTCAGCCCTTTGCCAACCCCAGCGCATGGCTATGATCAACATTGGCGGAATATAATCGGCCCCAGGATCACGTGGCCGCTTGTTCTGGCTGCGAGCTGAGGGTGAACTCTGCCTCGCTCTTTTCTTTATTTTTTTCTGATGACTTTTTCGATTGCGTGTGGTGAAAAACAAACGGGTATTTCACAGGTCATTAACGTAAGGGATCCGTTCCCAAGCGGTATTTTCGCAAAATACAAAAATCGTTGCATCGCCCCTTTAACGAAAAAGTTAGGCATCAATGCTGCCAGTGTACAGCAGACATGCATGCCGATTGGGAAGCCCGTTTCTGAAGTGAGACCAGTGTTTCTAAAACTTGGTAACTTAGACCAAAAAAAAAATGCAAACCTTCGTAGCGCAAAACATGTAAAAGTAACACGAACATTTTTAATCAAGATTATTCAAGAAATATTAGAGATGTGGCCGGAAACTGTGAGAGAACAGCTGTGCAAATACGGCCAATGATAAAATATGTGTCCTTACGTATGATACGCTAAAATTAAACGGAAACACGCATTTTAGGGATGAGAGCATAAACGATAAAGTAAAACTTGCCTCAAGGAGAAAATTCCGAGCCATGCGGTAACGACCGACATGACACAATGTTACTGAAGATATACGAAACGTTCTCATTCTCAATCTTAATGCAAGAGGTAATTTTCACGAAGTAGAGTACATAGAACATAGTTTAATGGAGCATAAACCCGACATCGTAGTCCTTAGGCAAACGTAGCTGTATGATCTGGTGATGGATGATGAAATAGTTCCTCTGGGATTTAAGAGGGTAATAAAATATCGCGGTAGCAGGGGTGGTGGGGTTGCTATAATTGCCAAGAATGATCTTGACTGTACTGAAATCAAAGACTCATCTGATATCGAAAGCGTTTGGTGCAAAATAAAATTTGCAGCATCGAGTTATGTTAGGCCTATCGTTCATCTGGCTCCAAACTTGACTTACCAAAAAAAGTAGGGCTGGGCAATTGATCGATTAACCTTCCGATTAATCGATTAAGGCTTTAATCGCGATCAAATTTTTTAACCGGTTAATCGGTTTTTTAATCGGTACTCAAAAGAAGTCCGTTCCCAGCCAGGTGCTATGAGCAAGGTTCAATTCTCGCGCTCGCGAAGCGTCACGTGTTCGAGGATATACATTACAGTTCTGCCGAGGCCAGACGAACAAGCCGGGCCCGCAATTGATCCCCGCGTGACCGCGAAACTTCACGTGTTGAGGATCTATTACAAATCCTGCCCAGGCAAGACAAACAAGCAGAAAAACAAGCTGGGAAGCTAACAACGCCATGGTTACTTGTTCCAGTATTCGGCACGTAAAAATGGACGAGTTCACGAGTATGAAAGGCAATCTCGCTCGAAAGTTTGGGTTTAAAGTAAACTCCAGCGGTGAAGTTTTTAACTCGAAGGAAGTCCACTGCATCATCTGCAAAAAGCCGTTTTCGTACAGTGGAAGCGTAAGTTCGCTTCAGTATCGCCTACAGGCGAAGCACCCATGTAGCTGCAGCAAGGACCATCCGCCAAAACGCAGACAACAATCAACGCCTTCTCATCGAGGTTCCTTTCTCTGAAAAAGAAGAAAGCATCGCCCAAGCCCTGACTTCTTGTCTTCCTGTCGGAGAATGTGGACAAACTTCTTTGTCTTCGGAGCTAGAGCAAAAATATGTGAGTCTTTGAATCGTTGAACTATATGTATCCTCAATTCTAAATGTCCTTTGCGCCGTGTAACAGAGAATAAAATAAGTCTTCAAAGGCAAGACGAGTTGTTGCATTCTTTTTAATATATTATTTATAAAAATTAACACAACCGATTAATCGATTAATTAATCGATTAAAGGGTGGCGATTAATCGGGTTAAAATTTTTAATCGACGCCCAGTTTCCTAAAAAAAGTTTAAACATATTTTTATTAAAGCACGCGCCAGTGCTCGTAATGGTGTATTGGCTGGCAACTTGAATGTTCCAAGCATCGATTGGGATGCTGCTTTAACATCGTGAAATCAAGACGTCACTCTGGATTCAGCTTTAATTTATGTGGATTGTTCGCATGGTTTGACCCCTGATTGTGAAAGGTTATATACAGGTACAGGGAGAAATGCCAATCCAGCTCTTGATTTTTTTTTTCTGTGTGACAGTGTATTTTTGTATACATATGAATATTATTTAGTATCACTAGCATTTTTTTTTATAATTTTATGGTTTTCACTGTGTTTCTGTTATTTGCCATTCAGCGTCGTGCGCGCACCGAGGTGAAAACATACAGAGATTTTAATAACACAGATGACGTCGGTGTTTTAGACGAAGTGGAATCATACTTTCATAGTTTTAGAAAACTGAGTCTTAGAGCCCACAAATGACGTTAACACATTGGTGGCTGCAGTTTAAGTCAATAATAATCGAATGCATGTAATAGTACATTCCCACAAA
>JAZHYW010064102.1:0-10106 GCA_037355805.1 Ixodes ricinus
CTGTCGAGTTTCCTAGGTTGGGGTGCCCACAACAGCTGTGAAATGAGCGACCATCCAGTCCAGGCTCCCAGGCAGAAAAACGTCTTTATCTCGTGCGTTCCTTTCGAGCCGTCCGCACGTGCCTCGTGCCAGCCACGTCGCACGTGGGTCACTCAACAATCACCACATCTCCCTTTTTTTTCAAAGCAGGGTAATTTACAACATATACAAAACCGCTAGCCAAGTTTAAACACATCACAAATTTAAAATTTATACAAAACATCTGGCCAAGTTTAAACACATCACAGAGTAATTTACAATATGTACAGAGCATCTGGTGAAGTTTAAATAGCACATTAGCTGTCGAACAACAACTCGGACAACAAACGTATATGGTGCAAAGTATTTTACAAAACCTCTGTTAGAGTTTAAATCCCACATCAATCTTCAAAACCCAGCCTGACAGGCTTGCGCACAATTCGTCCTGACCTGGTCACATAAGCCTGAGGTACCCTGGCAGCGCCTGAAGCAGGTCCTGCAACAACGTTACTTCGCGTACTGCCGTCTAGACTTTTGTCCGAACTGTCGGTGTCTTCCTCATCTCCTACGGGAAAGTCGTACGAACCGCCGTTCTGGTGGGAGGAACCAGAAGGAAGAAAGTGTAAAGCTCTTCTGTTTCGTCTCAGCTGTCTTCCAGAATCTGTTTCCAGCAAGTAAGACCGAGGTTTGGCAGCTCGCGCTACCACTGTGGCTTCCGACTTCCTGTCGTTTACCCACACTTTATCTCCCACTTTCAACGTACGTAGCTCTGTCGCTCGGTGTCGTTTGTTGAAGCCTCTGCGTTGCTTCTCGCGTTTTCGGCGGTCCGTTCGTATTACTGTTTTCAGATCGGGGCGCACCTGACCTTGTAACTTGGGGAGCATTGGCACCCTCGTCCGAAGACGTCGTCCCATCAAGATTTCAGCAGGACTTCTTCCCGTCAACCCTGGTGTGGCTCTGTAAGCCAAAAGAGCTAGGTAGGGATCTGTTGATTTTTGGATAAGACGTTTAACAGTTTGCACCATTCTCTCAACCTCGCCATTTGCTTGCGGGTACCTTGGACTAGTCGTAACGTGACGAAACCCGTACTTCGATGCAAATGTTTCAAATTCCGAGCTTGCAAATTGGGGTCCGTTGTCTGAAATGACAATTTCGGGCACACCATGTCGAGCGAAGATACTCTTAAGTCGTTCGATGACAACGTCGGCACGAGTGGAAGGGAGCAGGGCTACTTCCGGAAACCGTGACAAGTAATCAACAACTACTAAGTAATCTGAGTCGTTTATCTTACACAGATCCACGCCCAGTTTTTGCCACGGGTAGGCGGGGGTGACCATTGGGATCATTGGTTCCGCACTCTGGTAGCCATACTGCGCACAAACTCGGCAGTTCTGTACCAACGCACCAAGTTCCTTACTTAGGCCTGGCCACCACACACATTCTCTAGCCCGAGCTCGACACCTGGCTATGCCCTGGTGACCGTCATGCAAGCGGAGCAAAACCTCTTTCCTTAGTTCCTGAGGAACAATTAACCGCGTGCCCTTCAACAAAAATCCATCACCCTGGGTTATCAAAGCCCTCACCTGCCAGTATGGGCGTAGCAAATCAGGAACTGATGGTTTCATGAGCCAGCCCTTCTCGCATAAACGCTGTAGCGACTTGCAGACCGGATCAGAGGCTTGATACTCTTCTTACTTTGGAGACAAAGTCTTGTCCGGTTTCTAGCCCTGTCAGGCAACCCTGCGAGTATGCGTTAACTTCACAAAATATTCATCGAACTTCTTTTTACGATGTCAAATTTCTTTGCGTCTTCTTCTGCTAGGTCAAACGTTGCAAAAATGTCTCCCTCCTGTTTGCCCATGGAGTATAGCAGGGTACGGACTTGCGCCTCGTCACTTCGCTCGTTGATACCAGACGCGTAGCGGTAGTCATCGAAGTGCTGTATCCAGCTAGGCCACTCCGACGAATTATTGAAATCCAGTGGGCGGCGGCTGCTGGAGGGAGGCGAAGAATCGTGACGGATTCTGTCTGGCGGCTTCTGCCATCGGTCCTCAGTTCTGGCGTGACGTGGCCACTTCTGACACCATGTCGTGTTTCCTAGGTTGGGGTGCCCACAAGAGCTGTGAAATGAGCGACCATCCAGTCCAGGCTTCCAGGCAGAAAAAACGTCTTTATCTCGTGCGTTCCTTTCGAGCCGTCCGCACGTGCCTCGTGCCAGCCACGTCGCACGTGGGTCACTCAACAATCACCACAATAACGAAGTTTTTTTTCTTTTCTTGTGCATAATTGTCGAAACTTCCATGTCAAGGGAGCTTTCGTAGATCGCTTCTTTAGGTCCAAATCTCGTAGCGGAGGTAAACGCTGCTATTGAGCATGCGCACCGCTTGCTTCGTCTCCACAATTCCAGGGATAATTTCCGGAGGCCGTAAGCTAGCGGGATAACGGGTGTGGTTGCAGCTTTCGGTGCCTTTTCAGCTTGCAGGTGAACGGAGGGCACCTAAACTTTTTCTTATCTAAAATATTTAGTTTTTACAAGGACTACCATTATACGTGCGTATGATAAATTAAAAATGCTGTAGCAGAACGTTTCTGAAAAATATCAAAATTTTTTCTATGGCTTTCTGGGTAAGTGTACGGAAAAATAATGTGACAATCATTTTTAACGTAACGAGTAAAGTAATACGTTACTTTTCTGCGAAGTATTTTGCAACAGTACTTCATTACATTATAGGCTCAGTAATTTGTAATTGTAATCTCCTACATTTTTCAAGTAAGCAGCACAAGTCTGCTCCTGCTTGAGCAAGATCTTCTTGAGCCTCTCATTTTATTCCTGCTTCATATTTTACCGCCTAACCTTTCTCTTTTCTCTCTTCTCTTTTTCACCACGTAACGTGACAGAATATTACAGCACCATTGAAGCATATACAAATATGACCAAAAGAATACGCGCTGCACTTTGAACAAGCTGAAAAACAATAGTCTATTCTTTCTAATACCGCTACTATTGCGCCAAAATTTCATGATGATTACATACAAACTGCAGGATCCTCAGTCGAACAAACTTGTATATAAATTACAATACCGATAGTGTCCAATTTATTCCAAGTGTGCAGTTTATTCTTGGGTATGAAAGTAGTTATTGTTATATAAAAAATTGCTCCACAATATTACGGACCATTTTGTTCTGTGTAAGATGCGCAGTACATCTGCAGAAAAATATATTCGGAGGCACCTCACGCAAATGTCTGAGGAATAGTGAGCTTCAAACTAACACAATTTAAGAGATACAAAAATATATGATGTGTTATTCGACTGCAGTAAACCAGAAGAATCGGTAACGTGCTCTCTACTTATTTATTTCTAAGTTATATCCTTGGGCTACTGACACCACTTTGTCAATTAAGGTTCATTCGCAAATAGTGTTGAAGTTTATTTTTATTTTTGTGTATTTTGTTTTTAGAAGAATTCACTAGCAACAACATAAATTGTTATATATTACGATAATCTAAAAGTAAGGAAGAAGTTTCCAAAATATTATTGGTACTTATTCATGTTATGTGGAATTTGAGAAAGTGATTTTTATTGTAAGAAATAAGATAACTAATGAGAAATCAACAGTTTATGACAGGATGACTGTTCTTGTGAACTTATCATTCCAATGCAAAATATAATATTTAGGCACGTATATCATATTTACATTAATCTAACTATCTCATTCGCACTCGAAACAAATCGCAAGAAAAAACGAAATCGGGGGACGAGCATATAATACTATTCGACTTGATATTGTCACGCATGACAATCAATGAGGCGATGCTAACTGAAGGAACTAAGCGTTTAATGGGGCGAACTTGTGCCCCAGAAACAGTAGTGAGTGAGCGTCGATGACGGTGTAACAGCAGGATCGTTCGATGGGGTGAGACTGACTCCGCCTAGGCATGCGGACTCCCGTATGTACGCGCGTGGAATTCAGGAACAATCGGCGTAGAGAGTTTTGCGCGGAAAACAACTATCGGGCCTCCAACAAGCAAGATGACTCTCGAATTTACCGTAACATGGAATTGCAAGAATAAATAAAACACACGTCGCTCCCAGGAATCGAACCCTGACTCTTCGCGTGGTGAGGCAAACACGTTAACCGTTAGGCCACGGCCGCGTTTTCTGCATGGCTAGCTGCGCGCGCGGCAACATGAAAGTCCTCGAATAGGGCTAAAACCCAAGATTTTCCTACCGCACTTACTTGTACTTGGCAGCCTTACATTTTATATTTCGTCGCGCATGTTGAGAACTCGGATCTCAAAACGACCACAACTAAGGCGCCGGAGCGCAAATTTAAAATAATTAACAAACACCTGAATACAGACGAACCATGTCCACTTAGTGATAAGCTTTCCCGAAGACGGCTCCGTTTCGAGGAAGTGACAAGCTCGAATTTTTTTGGTTGAGGCGCGTGGTTCCCGAATTCGGAAAGATGAACAAATTCCGAAATAAAGTCGAACCGTGTCCGCTTCGAGACATGTTCCCTGAAAGATAGCTAATTTTATGGTTTCTCGATTGCAGCAGTTTGGAGTCGAGAGCCCTAATTCTTTTATTTCTTTACCAATTCAATTCTCGGCCGAACTAAGAATGTTTCTGCGAGCACGTACAAGAATGTCAAAAAGATAACCAAATGCGTCAAAAAGGCCAAATCCGTCTCCACTTTGAGAGTGTTTCTTCTTTAAAGGTCTTCCGTATTTGCATAGTGCCAGGACGTGCTCGAGGGCAATACATTTTATGTTCCGCCTTTAGTTGGAAACTGGGCTGCTCTAAAAACATTCCCTATTGAAGCGTGGGTTCCCAAATCTAAATGAAAGTTCTAACAATACGTAAAAACGTCCGACACTGCCCCACTTAGATACGGGTTTTTCAAGTATAATTAATTTGCAAGTGTTTTTCATAGTACTTTGACGTGCACGAAGACTCTAGATTTTATATTTTGTGTTCAGTTGGGCACTGAGTTATTCCTAAGATGTTTCTGTGGAAGGTGAGGGTGCTGACATTTCTGGTGATGACCGAGTGCGTAAAATCAGCCGAGCCATCCCCACTTTGACTCCGGCTTTCTCAAAAACTATTTATTTTGATGTATTTGCCATAACACCACTTTAGGCTCGAGTTTTCTTCATTTTATCTTCTGCGTTTAGTTCGGGAAAGAGTTGTTCTGAATAAGGTTCCCAGGTCGATGAGCCTGTTCCCAAATGTAAAAAAAATACCGAATACGTTAAAACAATAAAGTCGTCCCCACATTGAGAGTCTTTTACTCGTTATGCGTGTAGATTTGATGAGTCGGCTTAGTGAACAAGGATGATAAAATTATCATTCGCGTTCATGCACCGCATGCCTGGCGCATGTTGCAGGAGGGTTTACTTAAGCGCACCACTGCGTTTTCCATGTGCGACGATTCTTCTTAAAATATATTGATTTAGCAGTTTTTCATGACGATCTGGAAATTTATCAATATAAAGTTGTTTATTTTAGTAAGTCAAGGTATGCGACACATTTTGGTGAATTATTCAATTTCAACCTGCAGATTTCTCTCCATGTAATATCTCCATCCATAACTTTCGTGACTATATGCATTACTGTCGCCTTAACAGTATATTAACAACGACGTACAAATCATAAAACAAACATCCTCTGTGCTAGATCTATATGGAATAAATTTAATATTTAAAAAATGCGGACGTCATGTAAATGTCGCGTAAGCAAGAGTTTTTACTGCGGAATTTCAGCTTAAATCTAAACGACGCCGACACTTCGAGCAAAGGGTATAAATGAAGCCTGGTGAGAAAAAAAGGTTAAAAAGCGCGAACAAACGGGGACAAAGAAGAAAACATGGACAATAGGACAGGCGCTCTACTGCCAACTGTTTTTATTAATACCATCGTCACCAATACATATACACATGAACAAAGAACACCGCCCTCAATCGCCACAATCAGAGCCAACCATCCAGAAACACCATCCCAGGAAGCCGGACGACGTCGGGCCAACATTGGTTTTTGACCGGCAAACAATGGACCCACGTTGGGCCAATGTGGCCATCGTACTACCAATATTGGTGGTACTCTGGCATACACTGGCCAACATTGGCCTGTCCTGGCCAACGGCTTTCCAACGTTGGCAATCGAATGGCTTAGGCTGTCCAACATTGGCCTATCTCAGCCAATGGCTTACCAACGTTGGCAATCGAATGGTTTAGGCTGGCCAACATTGGCCAACCTCAGGCAATGGCTTACCAACGTTGGCAATCGGTTGGCTTAGGCTGGCCAACATTGGCCTGTCTTAGCCAATTGGTTACAAACATTGGTAATCAATTGGCTTAGGCTGGCCAACATTGGTCTATGTTAGCCAATGAGTTGCCAGCATTGGTAATCGATTGGTTTAGGCTGGCCAACATTGGCCTGTCTTAGCCAATGGGTTACCAACATTGGTAATTGATTGACTTAGGCTGGGCAACATTGGCCTGTCTTAGCCAGTGGCTTACCAACGTTATAATTAATTGGCTTATTTTTTAATGTGCTGATCGCGCACGCTGAGAACAGTCTGTAGCTATGGCTCCGGGGGAGAACGATTCTTCTGTTTTCACACGCACAGCAAGTTAGCAACTGAATTAGAACGCTGTATGCATTGCGAGCTGTAGCAATTTTGAACGTCCACGAAGAAAAACGCCGTAGTCGGTGACAGGTTAAAAATAAACACGGAGGAGGAGATCGCCTCCTCCCGATCCTTCCCTCTGCAAAAGTGGAAAGAGAGGGAGGAGCTTTTACTAGCTGTCACCGACTAAAACTAACGCGCGTCATCCCAAAACTGATAGTTAAGCTCAGCAAATTCCACACGAAATACAAAATGCACGCTTCCTTCGATTTGTGTGTATGTTTATAAGGCAAAAAGCATAGTGCCTCTTCTCTTATGCCCATTTAGCGACGCAGCCAGGAAACGTTTCCAAGGGGGGGGGGGGAGGCAGGGTTCAACCCCGAAAGCTTCACCCGCCTCCCCAGTACCTACGACACGGGTGTATTGTCAGCTGTATGTGATCTTGAAAATCTCAAAGCAACCCGCTTTGCTGAGTCGCAAAACACGGCCTATAATTCAGACCGAACCAGACAAAATTAAAAATAAATAAAAAGAACTAATATTTTTTAGCAAAAAATAAAACCTTCAACCAAATATCCAGCGATTGATTAAGCAATTACATATCTTCAAGAATTAAAAATCACGTTGAATTAAATGATCTCGATCACCCTATGTTTGAGGTAGGAGGTGACATATGTTGATGCGAATTTCAATCTGCAAACAAAGGTTATCACGCAACATATAACAGAAGAAGCTGGGGCATTATGTCTGCTTGCCCAAAAACGACTTCAAAGTGCGTACAAAATACAACTGCAGTAATGACCACGGTAGTGACAACGCCCGCAGAAATATAAACTGTAATAGAGCCAATGGGTTACCAACGTTGGCAATCGATTGGTTTAGGCTGGCCACCATTTGCCTGTCTTAGCCAGTGGCCTACCAACGTTGGTAATTGATTGGCTTAGTCTGGCAAACATTGACCTGTCTTAGCCAATGGCTTACCATCATTGGTAATCGATTGGCTTAGGCTGACCAACGTTGGCCTGTCTTAGCCAATGGGTTACCAACATTGAAAATGTGCTGGCGCAAGGTATCAGGGTGCCTCGTTTTCTGGAACCGAGCTTTAAAAACGAATGAAGCACTCTAGGCAATGAAAATCACGGTTGTAAGAAGGCGTCTTGATAAAAAGGCTGCTAGGAAAACGCTGTAAATAAATAAGTTATTCATGAATTAAAACTAATTGGCAAACTTTATTAAATACTTATTTAAGGGCAAAGGTGTCAATTGTAAAGTTGTTTTTTGAATAGATTCTTGATGAAGGAGTTTACAACATGGTACACCCCAGGCAGCAGACTTGCTTAGAATAGATATATGGGGCCAAGTTTGGGCCTTGGCTGTAGTAGACTGGACCGGGACTGCCCAGGGAATTCGGTGAACTGCCAGCATGGCGTCTAACTGTATTTTCCGGGCACCGGAACTACACGGAACTGCCAGGGAAGGGATTTTCTTGGCGCCTTTTGTCTCTTTTTGTCCTAGCCGACCGGGTAGACAGGCGGGCGGCCACCAACACTTAGGAATATTGTGGGGCTTCACTGTATTCACTGACCCCAGGATTCCACGGAACTACAACGGAGTGGTTTTGGGTGTAGTTTATTGGCTTTGCAGGATTCAGTGCGCCAAGGCGACTGGCGTTGTGACGAAGTTCTCTAGAAAAGCGCAAGTCTCGAAAATCAAAGGATCAGTTCATTAGTGTAGAGAGCGAGCCGAATGAACGCAATAATAGTGTCAACAAATTGATCCCTCCATGACATTTACAGCATTCATGTCTCAAATCGCCACATCTGAAACTGGAAAAACCTGCGATATAATTGTTCTCTGTTTATTTTTCAACATCACACATCGTCGCAAAGGTTCACGTACTTCGCGGTTACTCTGCTTCAACTTAGAATGAACCGCAGCACATGCTACGGGCTCTCTTGGCTTATCAGGCGCCAAAAAGGTTGCGATGCTGCGCAGGAGATGCGCCAAGCACTGAAACGGCTCCACAGGCGTATGCAAGGTCTCAACGACAAAGCAGCCTCTTGCTACACCAGTGAGCTAACGGTGCTCGGAATTCCCACGCTCACATTTCAGCAGAGCGAGCGCGGTCGGCCAGATAGAGGCGCAGTCGGTTCTCATGTCGCGATTGCTACGCCGTTTCTCTGTCTCGCACCGACATTCGAAACAGCCCGCTCGAGGCTGCATGCGGGCCAAATATACGAGTCTATAGCGCGATATAGTGTCGTTACAACGTCTCAAGAGTAGTGCTCACCTCGACAGGGGCGCAAGCAGCGGCGCTATGTCCGTCGACGCCCACGTCAAGAACGACGAAATATACATTAAAAACACTTTTTAACACCCGAAACAAATGTTTATTTATTTAATCGTGAATTTCGCGCCACCTTAGGGACGCCATATTACCTCACTGTTCTGCAAATTCCTCAAATATGCAGACGCTATTGCTGATATTTTTATTTTTTATTTATTCTGCGATGTGATAAGTCCTTAGCACTTTCGAGCCCAGAACCCCTTCAGTGTTGTCATCGTTTTGTTAGATTCGCGTTTTTTTTTTTTAACTTCAGCTTTGGGGATTTTTGCATCTGTGTTGCATTTATGATTACATGGTTTAAGAAAAGGTACTGCTTTTGTTACATGTACACAACCCTCTCGAAACAAAAAATCTGTTATTAGCGTGCTGCGAAATATACGGCACAGCTTATTTCTGAGTAATATTTTTTCTTTGTAATTTCAGTTTATTTGGGGACATCGTGCGCAGAAAGAAGACGCGGTTATTTTTGCATTTTACGGCGTAAAACATAGCATCTTCATACCTCCCGTTCTTGGTTGACATTTGGGAAGGGCAGTTCCTTTGGGACTCCGAAAACTATCTCGGCGAGAACTTTTCTTGGCAATGCAGTGGAAAGGATGAGAGCCCGCGCACAGCTTTATTCAGCGCTCAAAATAGGAGAGGGAGCGCGGGCCTGTATCTTCCACTGCATTGCCAAGAAACGTTTTCGCCGAGTAGACTTCGTGCTGCTGTCCTGTCCAGTCAGTATTGACAGCAGAGTAGACGCTATGCGCATTTGAGGCCAAGCGTGTCTCCGGTTACGGTCACGTGACTATAGTCTCCAAGCGGGTCACAAGGCAGAACACGGCACCTGCCTGAAGTGAAGGACACTGCTTGGTAGACCACTCACATAGCATCCACTGCACTATCAACTTTGGGACGAACTCACAAAAGTATCCACTGACAAATCCTTTCGCTGTGTTCATTGTTCGGATGACCCTCGAAGATAAGCCTATTGTGGGCGCACCCGCCTGATGACCTTGAAGAAGCAGGATGCAGGCGAAATGCTGGAGGGAGGGGAATGTTTCCTCCTCACATCTCCAGCAACCCATCTGCTTCCCCTACCAGCATTCCTTTCCCTGGCCCTGAC
>JAZHYW010064103.1:0-30383 GCA_037355805.1 Ixodes ricinus
AAAAACGGCCCCTTCCGTTGTTTTGTGTTTTCGACAAAGAAAAAAAAGTATCGGAGTGTTAATCACATATTTTTAAATGGTGATGCCCTTTTGTGCTATCGCGAGATCGGCTACCTCTCGCGGTACACAAGCTGATGCGTCGACCTCTGAAAGGCGACCTCGAAAATTAGGCACTTCATATTTGTTTTTTATAGTCGGTAACAAGTTAAAAGTCTGGCAGGTGTTCTGCCTTCAGCGCAGCTCTCAGCCTTTGATAACACTTGGTCGCAAGCGCGGCCAGAGCCCGGCGGAAAGCAACGAGCTCGTGATGGAAACGTAGCCTTTACTGGCTCAAGGTCTTGAAGCAGCCTTGAGCCTGTCACCGACGAGGCTTACGGCTGGTTCACACATTTGCAACGGTTACGTTCACAACACGAAAAACGAAAAAAAACGACCAGAACACCGGAACAACCGTGACTCATGACGTCTTCGCGAAGCTACCTTTCGCATCGCCTACCACGTTTTGTAAGCCTAACACTTGTCCCGGTGACTTTGTCGAGGTTCATATCACATCAACGAAAGACGTTTTAGTGAACAGCGCCATTTGAGCGAATCGACGTTTTAGCGAATAACGGGGGCGCGCGTTAACCCACTCCTCCGCGCTGCGCTTACGCCTCTTCGCGGCAGCACTCTGCCGGCGGCTCATTACAAAATGTAGCCCACTTGGCCCACCTATAAAGCCGCTTCGCGTCGGCCGACTACACGTTAAAGTGTCTTTCGATGAAAAGTCGGCGTTCGCTAAAACGTCGTTTGACCAACTGAGAGCCACCCACTTTGTCGGTGCTGTTGTTTCGGTTGCTGCGGACGCAACCGTCACAAATGTGTGAACCAGCCAGAACCGAGCAGACGTTGCTACGGTGGCATTTTCCAGAAAGGGGAATGCACACGAGAGGTCCAGGTCGCTGCTTTGAAACGTTCTTCCGGAGAACGAGCACTCGCGCTAAAATGCACGACTCAAAGCCAGGAGCGCGAGCTGGCTCACGCTTGTAGCTTTTACTGCCGTCTCAACTTAAGGGTGAACGGAGTACAGAACGAGCACGGCGTCTGAGCTTCTCAGCTACGGCAAGGTGGGCTGGAGGGGCAGGTGTGCTCATTACCTGGTTCGGCATAGTAGGCTGAAGTTATGGTGTGGGTGTTCTTTGCTTCTCCGCGTTGTGGCAAAAACGCCACCTGTGCATGATCCGCACGGCGGCGCTGACGCTATCATTCAATTTAGAGTAACCGCAGAGGCTCTGCTTGCAGAGACAGAGTATCGCGTTCCTTTTCCTTTCGACGCCAACTTCGTATTGGCGGAGAAACTGTCACGTGCACTCAGCTGGACCCGACATTCGTGCGGGAAAGCGACCTCACAAGCGCCGAGTTTCGAGGGATCTTCTTTTTCGCTTTGCGTTTGCGATATATTTTCACAAATTACAATTAATGAGGCGACAAAAACAGAAGCAAACTATACATTTAACGGGGCAAACTTGTGCCCAGAACAAAATAGAAAATGGCTAGCGTCGCAGGCGTCGATGGCGGCAAAACAGCAGGATCGAACGCTGGGGCGAGACTGACTCCGGCTTGCCACGCGGAACACCTTTGGTAGCCGCATGGGTTTCTGGTACATTCGGCTTAGAACGTTCGGCGCGTAGGACATTCGTAACTCGATCAGACCAGAAAGTTCTTGAATTTGCGAGGACGCCAAGTAGAAAGAATAAATAAAATAACATTGCGCTCCCTGGAATCGAATCCAGATCATCCGCGCCACAACCAAACACGATAACCATTCGGCCACGTACGCTTTTTTTATTTATTGCCGGACAAAAGCACAAGCACAGACAGCGGCGTAGACTTTCCATTTTCCCGGAGGGGGCAGGCTGAGAAGTTCTCCGGGGGGGGGGGGGCAGCGCGTTACTTTTGCCAGAACCTGCCAGAACTGAAGATTGAAGCTAACGAAAGCACGCTGGGATTCCATGCCCCATGTATTTTGTCAATAAAGGCAACGTGGGCGTTATTTTGTTTACATGCCACTACTAGAAGCTCGTTAAATGGCACGTAAGCAGCGTCTCGGTAAGGATCATGGCCTGAGCCCGGCGGGGGGGGGAGGCCGCCTTCCCCCCCCCCCGTGGATCTTACCAGGGGGGCACGAGCCTCGATGCCCCCGAAGTCTACGCCTATGAGCACAGACACGGCACACTAATACAAGGTAAGGTATAAAAAGGCCAGCCAGCCTTTGGCTAGCATCATGTGGTTAAAATTTTCCATCGTCAAGAGCCGTTCAATATGCGGCATGCCACTCAGGGACACATAGCTGTACCTTGCAAACTTCGACAAATGAAATAATACTTTCTCAAGAGTACTCTCGCGCCTCCCGCGCATCTCTGTCAGCATGGCGCACGGCCATCCGAGATGGTGTCGGCGGCTGGCTGTCCAAGGCTTTTCAGCTCTCCACCACCTTCCATTTCTTCTCGTGTTGTCGCTGTCGTCCCTCCTTGGAGGGCTCTGGGAAGTCTCTCACTCGGGCGCTTAACAGAGCCAGGCTTGGTGTTTACCTCTTGCCGGGCGGGTCCTCCTCAGGAGCCTGAGCCGCGTGTGGCCGTCTGGGTCTCAGCTGCTTGCGGAGGGGGAAGAGGCCGCAGTTGACTTAAGCTCAACTGCCTGCGGAGGAGCAGGAAGAGTGGTCGACGGCTGCTGCGGTGACAGGGTGTTCCCCACTGTAGGGTCGATGTCGGTCGAGTCGTCCACATCCTTTGGCTGCTCGGTTGTGGTTCCGGCGGGTGCAGCCTTCTCTCCTCCTCGCCCTCATTTACGAGGTCGTCGGTGTTGTCGTCGTACGCCCCTCGACCGGCGGCACGGGCGTAGGAGCGGACGCAGTCGGCCCGCTCGTGCCCGAAGGAATGGCACTCGGTGCACCTAGAGGCCCTGCAGTCACGTCGGATATGGCCCGTCATGCGGCGTCGGGAGCAGAGGGGGACCGCCCAGGCACAACGACGAGCACCATGCCACCACCGAGCCGAAAATGGTGCGGTAGACGGTTTAAGCTGACGCCCTCACGGAGAATGTCTTCAATGTTTACGCCTGTCTTCAGTTCAATTCGAGCTAATCATGTTGTCGACTTCACACCTTCGAAACCTTCAGCACGCCATGTTTCCGTTGCAGTTCAGTCACGTCACCGTAGGGCTCCAATACCTTACGTACGACCTCGTCGGGTACATGGATTGGCACCCAGTGCAGTCTGAGGATCACTTCAGTGCTGTTGGGGTCGAGCAGCAAGCTTTTCAGGTCGTTTACCTTGAGTTCCTCGGCTACCATCGCCCGCTGTTTTGCCGCTGCAGATCGAAGGGTGAGTATGCACTCGTGATTCATCTGACAGGATCCAAAGGAGGCGATTTACTTCAAGATATCCCACCTTCCAAGGCTCCTCTCTGAAGTCTTCGATCCGGTAGGGTCATCCTCCGAAGTCACAGTGTAAAAACCAGGCTCATAGCCAGCATTTTGATTCGGGGGGGGGGGGGGGGGGGGGCAGCAAAATGTTGTATGAAGGGGAGTAGAGGACCCAGAAAAATGGGAAATTTCGGGAGGAGGGCCTGCCCCCCCCCCCCTCTTCCTCTGGCTATGTGCCTGGTAAAAACACTGAGTTTAGCGCAGCCAGTTCCCGTGATCAGCGGTGGCAGGATAACTTTGTATTCACCATTTGAAGCAAAATAATATGATCCGCGACAGGCAAGGCCGTTGAAAACGCTCCTTGGGAGCTCATTCATTTTCGAACGACACCAGCTCGGAGTTCGTGGAGCGAAAGCTGGCGCTGCAGAACCCAGGATCCTGGGTTCAATCCCCACCCCTGTCCGTTTCGATCTGGATGAGCATCATACCGGCGTGCGGTCGTTCATCACTACTGCCTGATGCACGTTAAAGACCCCAGGTTAGCGGTTGTAATGCACTGGCTAAATTTCTCATCTACAGCTGGAGACACATCGCCCATTGAGGCAGACGAAGTTCTAGGCTGTATAAAAATACACACACCCCAATTTTTAGAGCGCAGCTCTTAGGCGCCCGTTTCCGGCTTGAGCGGCGTCGCCGTCGCCGTCGGCGTCGGTGTCACCGTCGGCGTAACCGCGCGGTGCCTAATGGGAAACATCCCATAATGCACCGCGCGGAAAGAGAGAGGAGGAGGAGGAGGGGGAGGAGGGAGGAGGAGGAGGAGGGGAGGGAGGAAGGAAGGGGAGGGAGGAGGAGGAGGAGGAGGAGAGGGAGGGAGGGGAGGAAGGGAGGAGGAAGGAAGGAGGAGGGAGGAGGAAGGAGGAGGAGGAGGAGGGGAGGAGGGGAGGAGGAGGGAGGGAGGAGGAGGAGGAGGAGGAGGAGGAGAGGAGGAGGAGGAGGAGGGGAGGACAAAGGAGAAGGGGAGAGGAGGGGAGGGGGAAGGGGAGGAGGAAGGAGGAGGGAGGAGTATTTGGTAGGATGAGGAGTTGAGGAGGAGGGAGGAGAAGTATACCCTCCCCTCAGTACCCTTCCTCTCCTCCTCCTCAAGAGCTGTGCTCTAGTTCGGCATTACAGGGAGTTGTAAACGGCTTTCATTTTTTTTTCTTTATTAAACGTCCGATTTTAGAGCGCAGCTCTTAGGCGCCCGTTTCCGGCTTGAGCGGCGTCGCCGTCGCCGTCGGCGTCGGCGTAACCCTCGTAACCCTCGTGAGGGTTACGAGGGTTACTCTCACGAGGGTTACGAGGGTTACTCTCGCGAGGGTTACCCTCACGAGGATCACGAGGGCTACCCTCGTAACCCTCGTGAGAGTAACCCTGGTAACCCTCGTAACCCTCACGAGGGTTACGAGGGTTAGTTACCCTCAAAAGGGTTACCCTCACGAGGGTCACCAGAGTTACCCTCACGAGGGTCACGAGGGTTATGAGAGTTAACCTCACGAGGGTCAGGAGGGTTACTCTCACAAGGGTTACTCGGGTTACCCTCACGAGGGTCACGAGGGTTACCGCCTGAGGTCACGTGACCCCCTGATGTCACGTGACTCCGCATGAGGTCACGTGACCCCCTGAGGTCACGTGCCCCCCAGGTCGCGTGACCCCTATGTCACGTGACCCCTGAGGTCACGTGACCCGCCTGAGGTCACGTGACCCCTCAGGTCACGTGACCCCTGACGTCACGTGACCTCCCTGATGTCACGTGACCCCCCTGAGGTCGCGTGACCCCCTGAGGTCACGTGACCTCAGGGAGTCACCTATCCCTCAGCACCCTTCCATCCTATCCCTCAGTACCCTTCCATCCTCCTCCTCAAGAGCTGCGCTCTAATCCGGCGTTACGGGGAGTTGTAAACGGCTTTCATTTTTTTTTTGCGTCTCAGAAACGTTTCCGGCCACCGATCTCCCTGTGTTTATAAGAGTTACAACCTACTTCGCCTGAGGAAGGACGTTTGAAAAAAGGAAATCACTATCCAACGCGATCGCTCTGCGCCAGAGTGAGAGCCGGGCTCACTTAACCTTACTGGCAAATTTTTTTCTTCTTTCACCGAAAAGCTAGGTCCGTCTCCAAACCTATAAAACAGATAGCTTCGGATAGCTCTTTTGATAGCAAGTCAGTAATATGCGTTTTTAAGACATTTTAGTTGTACATCCGGTACATCCATTTATTAGTCGAGACACTGCAAAATTCTACGAAGGCGTCATACTTTTTTTCAGCAGGACAGCACATGTGGCGGGTTGTCCCTCAGCAGCCCTCAGTCGTACTGCTCAGTTCTCGTATTTATTTTTCATGTGCTACAGTTCTCATGAAGGCCTGAGTTCATTTTCGTGGCGGGAGACGTTTACTGGAAATAAGATAAAGGGCAATGGGTGAAAAATCGGCCAACAAAATTGGGTTGTGTGTATGTTTATACAGCCTAGAACTTGGTCTGCCTCAACGGGCGACGAGTCTTCCAGCTGCAGATGGGAAATTTAGCCAGTGCAGTACAACCAGTAGATTGTGGTCGTTAACGTACACCACGCAGTAGTGGTACTCGACCGCACGCCGGTACGATGCTCATCCAGATCGAAAAGGGCAGGGGCGGGATTGAACCCAGGACCCCTGGGTTCTGCAGCGCGAGCTTTCGCTCCACGTGCTCCTAGCTGGTGTGCGCTAGCCCACTCGGCCACCGATAGCCCACTCGGCCACCGATCCTCTTGAAAGAAAAAAAATCGGCCAGAAGCAGCATGCGACTGTGTACTGCTGACCGCCATCAATACCAAATGACCCAACACATGCAACGACGCGGCAAAAAGGCGTGCGATTCTTGGCAGAAAGTTGGATCACATTGGATGACTGCGCCAGCTACTTCCGTCCTGGATCTCTGGACTGAATCCATGCAGGCAGTGAGCACACCTCCCCTTTCACCCACCTTAGCTATGGTGTCCCGCGCGTGCAAACACGTACAGCATGCATGTTGGGGGTGCTTGTTCACGTGGTGGCGAACATACGACTTGCTTGCAATCAAGCAGCGGGCCCCGTAAAAAAAATATGTGCCGCCTTGGCAGACTGCGATACGCAAACACTCTCAGACGCCCCTGGGTCTATACTGCACTGCAATGAGTTCTAAAGGACAATCACTAGATGTTTTTAAAAATTCTACCCAGTGTGAAAAAAGACTGACATTGCGCTTTAACGGTGTGTACAGACTTGTACCCTATAGTTACATGGGCACCCTTAACCGCACTTAGGAGCGGCTAAAGTCAGACTTAACTCCGGTTAAGGGTGCCCTAATACGCGTGTTTCACGGGCACCTTTAACCGCAGTTAACTGACCTTCAAATGCTGTTACGCGGCGCCACAGTTACCGCACTACACTTTTGGGCAGCTATTTCAGAGGAAGTTAAGAGTGCGCGTGCACTGCTTTGATGGGTGCTCAAGATGCTCAAGCGCACGTGCGCCCATAGCTTTGATTGCATTACCACAAAAGTTGTCCGCAAGTTTTGTGTGGTGACTGTGCGTTAGAGTAACTGCAGTTAAGTGTGCCCGTGTAACAAGGGTATAAAACTGCGGTATAGTCAGCAGTAACTGCTAACCATGCCTAAACATAACTGCACTTTAGGACGCCCGTCGGACACCCTTGACCGCAGTTAAGTAT
Organism: Ixodes ricinus; assembly: GCA_037355805.1. Classification (NCBI taxonomy): domain Eukaryota; kingdom Metazoa; phylum Arthropoda; class Arachnida; order Ixodida; family Ixodidae; genus Ixodes; species Ixodes ricinus. The sequence continues at coordinate 7,124 of JAZHYW010064103.1, forward strand.
CACCTCTGTTACAGTTAACTCCGAATGAGGGTGCCCGTGTAATACCTATAGTTACACTTGCGCCCTTAACCGCAGTTAATTGTGACTGAGGTCAGGCATAACTGCGGTCACGGGTACCCGGATAACTAGGATACAGTGATGTCTCATTAATATGGAGTTTTAGAATCGCGCATGCTAAAGCTTTGCGTACGCAAAGAATAGCGTCGTCGCCACTGCGCATGCACCGAACGATATCACGTTTTGCGATTTGCGTGCGCTATTTTAGCGTACGTTATTTTTAAAAAAATCGCGTGCCTAAACAAAGAATTTTTGCGCTCCCGAGGAGATTCGTGATGAGAAGTTGGCTAAAGCCAAGACGTGCCCATTTAAAAAATGGCGGCTGCCAGGACCATGGCTACGGCCGCTTTGGCGGCGTCGTGGGGGCGACGTCGGCGGCATCCTCGCGACTGCGATTTTCAGTACGGGACGACATTGCACTCGGTTTAGAAAAACCAGTAAGGTGGGCAACGATCACCGGCAACCTGCCGGTGATCGGTGAGCTGAAAACCAGTAAGGTGGGCAACGAGAAAATTTCTCGGCGAAGGTACGGTGTGCGAAGGATCAGTACACGAGACCCCTCTTGCCGAGGCGACGCAGGTAGACAAGACCGGTCGACCACTCGCGTTGCATTCTAAATTTTTAAACAAATCTAAAATGTTACTCTGAACCAAAAAAAAAACTTGTTTTTTTTTCAAGTTACAGCATTTTGTGCATGAAATGCAAATTGCGACTGTATCTTGGTGGCGTTGCAAGCGCGAGATGCTTGGGCTTTTGAGTCGCGTTGGAGAAACGGTATTCTGAAACTCTCTTGCGTAGCACGCGCTAGCTCAAGCGCAAAATTTAGCGCTAGCGTGCGCTAAAACTGCATGCGTTACTTTAAAACTTTCTAATATTGACAGCTCAGGTTCCCCCCAAAAATCGTTCATAATATTTGTTGTCCATAATAACGAGACAAAATGCATATATTTTCTCAGACTGTCCCCGAAAATGGTGTCCATGTAGCAGGGGTATCCATATTAACGGGGTCCCTATTAAGGAGCTATGACTGTATTAGCACCGAAATGTTTCGGTGGCGCCCTCTTACGGTTTCCATCCGTGACGTCACGACCAGGATTTGTCTCGCTGTAAGGTCGTTGTTACTCTGGCTACTTATCATCAGTTAGGACGACAAGTTCGATGTTGTTTTCAAAAAGCCCAGTGGGAACTGCGAGCCATCATATTCTAAAACTAGCACCGTCGAAGTTAACAGTCTCTCACAATGCTCTTACGATCGTGGTTTGGCCAATCGTGGAAAGCCAGGAAAGCCAACCAAAGTGCTACTTTTGATCGCGCACGTCGCTAACAGTTGGCAGTAGCTGCTAAGCATACTCAGGCGTGACTGCTGTTTAGGATGCCCTTCGGTCCAGTGGCGTCACTAAGGAGGGGGGGGGGGGGGTCGCGGCGTACAACGAGAGAGCGGGGAAAGGGGGAGTCGCGGCGAGCTACTGCGTCGGACACTCTTAACAACAGTTGAGCCTGACCTCAGATACTAGGCTATGGTGGCAGGAGGACAATCCTTTTGCCACTCAAACCACATCACTGTCGAGGGTGATGCCACTCGCCATCCCGCTTCACCATACGTTGGTCGAGGAAAAGGCCTGTGATTGGCGTTTCGAGTACATCCCGCTGCAGTATACCATACACCCGGAGTCCACTGATAGCATGCATGGCACTGTTCTTCGAGGCAAGCCCGAGGAGCGCCGTTGGTTCGTACCGTACTTGGCGCTGACCAGGCAGACGTGTAGGGCATCACCGGCGACTGCTCTGCTCAGCACCAGACGTCTCTTCCAGCTGCGTTGGGAATGGTGAGCCCTGCCAGGGAAGATCACCGCAAGTCACGCTGAAGCCAGGTTCGCCCCGAAAGAGGAGCACGTATTTTTGGAGGCGCCCATCACTGGTCACAACAGGGCGACGGGCATCATTTGGCTACAGTGGCTGCGCAGTCTCAGTATGACTACGGTGTCTGGAACGGGTCTCCGACTGGTGTCTTTAACGCGTCCTCAAAGGTGGTCCCTCCATTTCAGCCTGAAGAGGTCATAAAGTTGTCCTGCTGTTGCCTGTTTCGATCCTGGAGGTGGCACAGCAACGCAGGTGGGAACGGCAGACGGCTGTTAAGCTGTTGGGTCGCTCTTTAGCTTTAAGCGGGAGTCAGACTGCTCGTACATCTTACAAAATACTACGAGTGTTGACACGATGATAGGTCTATCTGCGGACATGCCGTGCCGTACCCAGGGTGCGCACCCCTCCCCCCCTTTCCCAGGTATTCCTTGCCGGCTCCGGAAAGGTGTTGTGTATGAGGAACTGTATGTGCAATTGTGTTCCTTTAAGCGGGCGTCACACTGCTTATACTGGGCGAAGCTATATGAGACGGCAGGCTCTTTAAATCGACTGGAGAATTCGGTTTCTTAACCTATCGCGCTACGACTTTGTGCAGCGTTGCCCACAGATGGTGCATTTTTTTGTAAAATTTGCAAAAGAACGAACTTACCTGAGAAAAAAGTAAAGAAAGAAAAAGGCTTAGCTCTATGGAAACGCAGCGACGCCACCGGTCTGCAAAGAACACGGCGCCGTTTCGCACGGAAGACAAGAGATGGCGCAAGCGGTCGCGACGCCAACTGCCGCCAACGAACGAGCAGACGACGCCGAGAGCCATCGTGTTTAGCAGACAAGGAACTGCAGTTCCTTGTTGTTACCGCGCCTGTTTTTGTTTCTGCGACTGTCGCCGCCTGCGGAACGCGAGCCGCTTTTGAGTCGAAAGGATCGTCTGCTAAAGTGCCGGCTCTCGGCGCCGTATGCTCGTTCGTTGGCGGCGTTCGTTGCGCCATCTCTTGTCTCCCGTGCGAAACGTCGCCGTGTTGTTTGAAGACCGGTGGCGTCGCTGCGTTTCCATAGGAGCTAACCCTTTTTCTTCCTTTACTTTTTCCTCCAGGTAAGTTCGTTCTTTGCAGATTTTACGAAAAAATGCACCATCTGTGAGCAACGCTGCACAAAATCGTAGCGCGATAGGTTAAGGAGGATTCAACCGGTCGTCACTCAATGGGCAAATTTCGCTACACAAACCTGAGTTTCAGGAATGCACCAGAGTATTCATTCTTTTGGAGGTTACTTATGATAACGTAATGAAGGTTGTACGGCCCTTGAATTTTTCCTTTAGAGCGCTGGAGATTTTTAATAAAATCCAGAAATATGACCGTTTTGACTGTTTTTAGCGCGTTTTGAGGCATTTTTGAAAATACAATTATTTAGAAGACAAACGTGACAAAACGCTTGGCCGTACGTACTAGGGGTGCCCCTAATCTTAATTTTAAGACCATGACGAGAAAGCAAAATATTGTTGTATTTGCGTATTTGTGTAAATAAAATCACACTGTTAATTTTATTTCCAACTTGTTAAACGAGATGGCGACACTAGTACTGAATGCCTCAAACCGGAGATTTTCTTGCTGTTGCTGTTTTTCGCTCGAGCTCGAATTCGACCGCGATGTCTCGTTGCTCGTGGATCGGTAGCACGTGTAGCGACCGCTCCCGCTGTAAAGCTCGCAGATCGTGGATTCAATCCACCGCCTCTGTTCATTTCAATCTGGATGAGCATCGTACCGGCGTGCTGTCATGTATCACTATTGCGTGATGCACGTTGAAGACGTCAGACAAGCAGCGGTATACTGCACTGTCTTTCATCTTCAACGAAGACACCAGATGCCCTCAGAGCTGACTAACTTCCCGCTGTATAGACATAGACACAACAGAATTACAATTGATGGCTCCGTTGGTCGGCACTTTTTGAACGTTGCAAAAAAGAATAACAAACGTGCCCATTAGTGACCGACCCGAGGTTCCGCAACTTTGTCGCGAAGCTGCCACACACCTGCGATCAACTTAGACCCCTCCTTCGTGATGCCTCATTGTACATTATCAGTGCCTCACATTATATCGCACTGCATTATTATTATCACCCCTTATACGGGCCTCTCAGGCATGGGCTGCATGCCTCTGTGGCGCCTGTATTTACGAGCACAAATAAATAGCCACCTACTTACAAACGAATATTTTGGTTTTATGTGTTACATCAGTGAGAGCGGTCGTGTTCCTTGATGACACGGGGAAAATATTGATGCCTGCAAGTGCTGGCGAACCAGATTCTGAAGAACAGTAAGAATTAATGTCATGCATATTAGGTTGTTTAAATGCCCATACACACAGTTGCGTCCTCCTCTCAAATTTTCGCGCTCTATTCCAACTGCGGGTGTCCCATTTCTAGAGTTTAATCTTCCCGCGATGCGTAAATTATCTACACGAGCCAAAAAACAAGATTTTCTCAAAAAAATTGCTAAGATGCTTGCACTGCACGCTCTCATCTCTTCTATATAAGTAACTAGAAGTAAATATTTAACATAAGATAGAAACAAAATAGACTTTTCCTTTCAAGCAGTTATATGACTGCAGACGCCGGCACGTGTTGCACGTGTAACTAGTCATCAGCAGACTCCTAGCGAAAGGCCTGATAAAGCTCTGAAGGCGAGACTTTTGTTGATTCTGTTTTTTTGTCTGTGCTATGTTAGCGCGCGTGGTCAAACGCTTGCATACGCTACAAGCGTGGCACGTAAGCACCTTAGCCGCTCATTCACACTGGAAGCGGATCCGCGTTCGCAAAGCGGTTGCGAACGCGGTTGTATAAAGATCCAGTGCAATTGCACGCGCACTCGATGACATCAAGTGCGCGTGCAATTGTACTATATCTTTACTACAACCGCGCTCGCAACCGCTTTGCGAACGCGGATCCGATTCCAGTGTGAATGAGCGGTAAGATCCTGCAGGGTTGAACAGAGATATCCTAATATGTAGGGGGTGCCTCAATGTCCCTCTGCTTAGGGTGTTGCCACCCTTTGTAGTACCCGATGCCGACAGCACGCGCTCACGGGTAAAATACAAATAAATCGACGAAAAAAAAATATCGCCATAGCACAGTCAGCGCCACAAACGCGTGCCGGGACACGCTCTTGCACGCGCTTCTGAACAAAAAAGAAAAACAAAAGTGTGGGACAAAATGGCCAGATTAGAGCCGCTAAATGAGCGTAGCTTATTTAGCTGCTCTAATCTGACTCCAGTCTGGCTCTAAAGCACACATGAAGGCATCCTACTAATATGTATTTGGAAATAAAAAAAATAATAATAGGTGAATGAGTTGCAAAGAAGGCTAAAATAGTTATTCCGAACAACATTTATTTTATGAAACATTATTTCTGATATTTTCATTCTCTGTAGTCCTTGTTTGGTTGCTAGTGGATATGAAAAGCAAAGAAGAAGCATGATTTCTATTATTTTTGAACAATTACAATATATTTTCTTAACCAACAAACAGGTGCTTACTCTGAGATGCAAATTGAATTTTGACGTTAGCGTTTTGGCGCCCGAAACAAGTTTTTTGTAAATTTAACACTTCCCGTTTTGCGGATTACTAAGAAAATCAAACGGGCCATCAAAAGGTAGAAGATACGTTTCTACCAAAGGTGAGGCGTACGTTCATTTTTTTTTTACTTTTTTTTACCCTTCATTTTTCTAATTTTAGGCAAAATGAAATGAACCTCTAAATAACTTTAGTGTCTTCATAATAACCTCGGGAGTTCACTATGCTATTGTCCGTTATGAACACCTCTTTCAACAGTGATGATCTTACTATGTCACGGTGGAATGAAGCGGTGCTACCTTATCTTTCTGGAAACAAATTGGGGTGTGTGTATGTTGATACAGCCTAGAACATAGTCTGCCTCAACGGGCGACTTGTCTCCCAGCTGTAGATGAGAAATTAAGCCAGTGCACTACAACCGGTAGCCTCCATGGGGTCTTTAACGTGCATCACGCAGTGGCGATCAAAGTAACGTTGGTAGTGATACACGACCGCACGCCGGTACGATGCTCATCCAGATCGAAACGGGCAGGGGTGAGGATTGAACCCAGGATCCCTGGGATATACAGCGCGAGCTTTCGCTCCACGTGCTCCGAGCTGGTGTGCTCTAACCCAGAGCCTTTTGCTCTAACCCACTCGGCCACCGATCCTTTTTTTTTTCTTTATCTCACTTGGCCACCGATCCCTCTTTATCTGTCTGGACCGTGGTTCTGGACTAGAGTACTCTATACTTCGTTTCACCTTATGTTGTACCGCAGCGAAGGCTAGAAGCGCGAGCTCATAGCGTTGGCAGCTGCTCTTAAGTCACGAGGTGCCGACGAGATGTGCCCCAGAGCAAGGAGCTCGCGCTTGTAGCCTTTCCTGCGGTACATCATAAGGTGAAACAGGGTATAGTCTGGACTAAAGCCCTTCGATGTGTTTGCGTTCGTCTTTCAAGTGGCGTCAAATGCGAAAGTGCACGAGGCCCGTGTCTTGAGCGGCCCTTAGAAGCAGTTCTCGGCACAGTACTGAAATGAGCAGCCCTTGGAAGCGAATGGCAGCGGAACACCCGCTCCTCACACGTGTCTTGCGCGTTTCGACAACAATGGTTGGCGGTACTTGTAAGCGTGAATTTTATCAAAGGAATTTAGTCTGCACTAGAGTTCCTGTATAGGCTCCCTACGGGAGCCAGAGTTGCGCGTTCATGCATGGCATGTGGATACAGCTCCTCACGTGACTGAATTCGGCGAATAGCAGCACCGCGCGTTCGAGGCGCGCGGCGCGCTCAAAAGCAGGGGAACGTACTGTCGGGGCGCGTGCAACGTCTACTTTCCTGCACGGCACTTGATCCGGCTCCTCACGTGATCAGATCTCGGCGAATAGCGGCGAGGGTGGCACGCGGCACGTGGAATCAAACGCGCAACTCTGGCTCCCGTAGGGAGCCTATACAGGAACTCTAGTCTGCACTTGCCGGCAGCGCCTTCAACTTACGGAATTTACGAGGATAGCTGGAGTGCAACATGGCTTTGTGTATTTGAGATGGTTCTTTTTCGCTGACAGGCAGACAGACGGAAAGTGTCCTTTCTTGCCATACCCGTTGCCAATGTTGTCAGCTGCTGTGCACTGGGCGCGCGATTGTGGACGAGTAGTAGAGCCGCGCCACTTGCTTAGACAGAGAACTCCTTGGTACAGTTCATGGGTAAGAAACGGTTGCTATTGTTGCTTTTGACTCGCCGCGCAAAAGAGTGGACCTCGCCGACGAGGTCCACACCTCTGGACGTGCAGAAGTGTGGACCTCGCCGCGCAAAAGTGTGGACCTCGCCACTAAATGAGCTATGCTTAGGGTCAGCGCTTGGTCCCCAATATTGCTGTGGGCGCCGCCATCTTGGTGCTTGTACAGAGCAGGCGCAACTGCTGATCGTCATGATTCAAAAGTGCGACTTGCTCGGCATTTGATTCGGTGTTAAAAAGCTTATGTAATATTGGTTTGCTCTGTCGCGAAGCGTTTAAACATTTGTGGAGGACGTAAAAGCGTTTCCTGTGATTTCAGACACATTTTCAGATAACTGGCAGCCATGATTTTAAGCCAGAATATGGACAAGTGTCGTTACTCTAAAGCGTAGCTTATTTAGTGGCACTAGGAAAGATAATGGCGGAACACCGCAGCACTGAGCTAAATTTCAGACGCCATGTTCTTCTATAGTGCCACTAAATAAGCTACAGTTATTTAGTGAGCGTAGCTTACACTTATTTAGAGTAACGACACTTGTTCATATTGTGGCTTAAAATCATGGTTGCCAGTTATCTGAAGAATGATCTGAAATCACAGAAAACGCTTTTCCGCCCTCCACAAATGTTTAGACAGTTCGCGACAGAGCAAAGCAATATTATATGAGCTTCCTAACACCGAATCTAATGCTGAGGAAGTCGCACTTTTGAATCATGACAATCGGCAGTTGCGTCTACTCTGCACAAGCACCAAAATGTCGGCGCCCACAACAATGTTGGTGAACAGAGTGCCGATATTCTAAGCGCAGCTCATTTTGTGCCTCTAGTTCTTCCCAGAAGTGGCGCGCGGCACGTGTCTCGAGCATTTCCATAAAAATGATTGGCGCCACTTTTCCCAGTATAGATGGGCTTTACTGCACAGATCCTGGGGGCGGGTTTGCAAACCAGTATTCAGACGAAGAGCAGGCCGATATAGGACATAGGAAGTGCAAAACTGCCACTTTATTTTTTTTTCTAGCTTTAAATTAAACTCTAAAAATAAACCTTTTTTTTTTTTTTTTGCAAAACAACGTTTGCGTGTTAAATATGGTGGTTGAAACCAGACTTGTACACGTTACTGAAAAATAGTAAGGAATTACAATTACAATTACTCGAGGCTAAATTGTAATTTATTACAATTACAATTACTTCCCCATGAAAGTAAGTGACCGTTACCCCCAAAAGTAATCCATTACTTTCGTGGCGTTACTTTCAACATTATTTTCCTCAATCAAGAAACAAAGGAAAGAAGGTTATTCAAGTTCTTAATGCTGCTACGCGTTCCATTTCTTGACCTTGAATATTTTAAGCAACAGCTGACTCTCGAAAGTCTCGTCAGATATTTTGCGTTATTTCTTACTCAATATGTTCACTGCTACGCTGAACACCCTTTGAACTGAGGCATTGGATGGGAGTGCCATATTGTGCCTCACGAATGCTTCATGCTCTGCATTGAGCTCTTTCAGCGAAGCAACGGAAGTACTATTTAGCTCGAAGATAGAGCAAATCTTCGTCGTTGCAGCCGTTGCCTGCTATTCGAGAGTTTTAGTAGAGTTGGTAACAGGAAGTTGATAATAAATAAGGTTTGGCTCAATATTCTTCTTCCTTTGGTTCTGAACAGGTTGAGACGTTGGTGAATAAGAAAAAGTTTCCAATATTTAAATATAAGTAATGAAGAAAAAAGAAACAGGACACTCATAACAACAATTAATTGGAGCGTTGGTTGAAACAAGGAAATGTAAACGCACGTTTGCCATGTGTACCTTTCTTGGTGCCGTTCAAAAACGCACGGAGCACGGACCGACTGCAGTTTACTCCGGTATTCTCCAGATAGATGTCCGCTGATGCCACGGGCAGCGGAAGGCAGATAACTAAGAGACGCTATGGCCCCACTCATGAGTTTCACTCTTTCCTCAAGCCCAGAATCTTAAGTCTACGCCAGCCACCTTTATGTTTTATTTGTAAAAATATCTTCTTGAGATAAGATGCGTCCTGCTGGGGTAAAAACAGGAAGAAGAAAAAGAAGACTATTACCATTTTCGAAGTGCTCGCAAAAAGCTGACTCACAAAAAGGGTGACTGAGATGCAGATAACCTGGCTGGAATTCCCAAATAAAGTGGGCCAACCCTAGAAGTTGGACTACAAAAAATAATTAGCTTTTTAAACAGGGTCAAATAAGGTGAAAGAAGCAGAAAAAAAATACATCTTGTTTTCTAAGAGAAGGTGATAAGTGTGCATCGATCAATGAGGATGCTTGTGGCAATAACACCTTCACATATTATCACATCTCTTTTAGCGGATTCTAGGGTAGACGGAGCGTTGTCTCCTGTTGTGAGATTATGAAAATGGTCGTAGTCACTATAACCGAGAAGGACATTGTTAATTCTTGTCTGTGCACTTACCGCCTTGAGCTTCTCAAAGAGGCATATACAATCACTTGGTGTCTTCCTCTCCCCGCCTTCGATCGCAAAGAAAAAACAGACACTAAAAAAAACGGATATAACTTCCCCTACCTTTTTTTTTTTGTAGAAATATTTATTCGGATTTTTTTCACATTGTTGTTAGGGTCTAAAAAAACGATTCAGGGGCTTGGTGTTGCAAAAAAAGGCTTTGCGGAACTGAAAAGTGCCAAGCCTCCCTTTGGAGTGTCACTGCGCTCAACTTTACCAAAATGAAAACGACCTTCTCTTTAGAAAGGGGGGGGGGGGGGGGGGGGGCTGGTTCGGAAAAAAATGTAACGGATTACAAGGAATCCGTTACGTAAAAAATGTAAGGGAATTACTTTAAAATTACTCTAGAAAATATGTAATTATTCCGTTACTAAATTACCGAGAAATGTAAGGGATTACAAGTAATTTCGTTACTTGTAACGGATTACGAACAAGTCTGGTTGAAACAGCCGCAACGCCGCACCCTGTGCTTTCGATAATTTCGAACGTGGATGGAACTTCGAATTCATTCGGAAATCAGAGCTTATTCTACGTTTTGTAAGCCACTGTAATATACGTATGTACTGGCTCGTATATTGCGCTGCCTGTTGGCCGTTTCCGGCAGCGGCGAACGCAGAGCGAAGAAGATCTAGCTCGAGATCGGTGGCGAACAGCCCGTGGCCCGAGCCCACCTCGAGCGCCCGACCTGCATGCGCAGCTGCGAACATGCAACTCGTTTGTTCCGGAAAAATTCTGCGCCATCTATGAGGAAAAGGGTACAAAAGAGCCTGCCGTCTCCTTGTTTCACCCAGTACATCATACTAGAGTCACTAAATGAGCTGCGCTTAGAGTATCGGCACTCCGTTCCCCGACATTGTTGTGGGCGCCGCCTTATTGGGGCTTGTGCAGGGCAGACGCCACTGCAGATCGTCATGATTCAAAAGTGAGACTTCCTCAGCATTTGATTCGGTGTTAGGAAGCTTATGTAAAATTGCTTTTCTCTGTCGCGGACTGTTTAAACTTTTGTGGAGGACGGAAAAAGCGTTTCCTGTGATTTCAAATAAAGCTTCAGATAACTGGCAACCATGATTTTAAGCCACAATATGGCCAAGTGTCGTTACTCTGAAGCGTAGCTTATTTAGTGGCTCTACATCATACCAAAGACAGTCAGAGTACAGATTCAAACGCGAGTCACCGCGAGATCCGGGCTTCGATGCCGCGTGCTAATATGAGTTCAAGGAGAAGCTTGGCACGCGGCATTCGAACCACGTATATTACGGCGACTCTTGTTTGCAGACTGTTTTTGAATTATGTGTGAGTAGTGGGACCCCGGCTTTACTGAAACTATAGTTCATTACATAGATAAAGTTAAAAAAAGAGTAATATCTAGGGTGCCTCAATTTCCTTCTGTTTAGGGTGATGCCACCCTTTGTAGTACCCGATGCCGACAGCACGCGCTCACGGGTAAAATACAAAGATATCGACGAAAACGAAATGTCGCCATAGCACAGACAGCGCCACAGACGCGTGCAGGGACACGCTCTTTCACGCGCTTCTGAACAAAGGAAAATAAAAGTGTGGGACAAAATGGCCGGATGACTCCACCCTAAGCACAGCGCACATGAAGGCACCCTAAGTAATATCTCCTCTACACTCTAAGCAATCTGGAGCGTCTACTTTCCTGGGAAGCACTTGGTAAGGCCACTCGCTCCAATCTATAGATGAAGCTATAGGCGAATGACATGGCAGAAAGTATGTTGCCCTCGCGGAAAAAACAGCCGTTTTTTCACGCCGGGGCTAGGCGGAGTGTGTGCGAGAGGGCACTGACGAGATGCACTGGTGCAGCAGCAGGCGGTCGTCGGCGTCTCCGACGAGCAGGTACGCAGGCGCCAAGGACAAGCGTCCGGAACCGGGTTCGGGTACGGACTCGCCGAGGCAGCCCACCTCGACGGACAGCTGCACCGTGGCCGTATCGTTGCTGGGACTGCCCTCCTGCGAGGGAGACAGCCGCTCAGACCGCCTATCGTCACAGACAGTTGAAGAAGTGCAGGGCGAGACTTTTATGTTCATGCTTCTTGCTCAACATCGGGGAAGACTGATGGTGTATCTTTCCACTATCTACGACGTGAGCCGTTCTCTATCAGATCTTATTCATGCTCACATATAAAGCGGAGGCTACCAGGACGGCACACTGCGTTTTGCTGTTCTAAACCTCACGAACCGCGTCACCGTCGAGTCGGTTATCTTGGGATCTCCTCCGGGTCATCCCGATTCGGGAGAACAGTTCGAGCGCCCTGAACTAATGGTGAATAAAAATCTAGAAATTTAGAACGGTTCCCAAGGTCGACAAAAATTCTCCCGCGTACGCACAGTGGGGTCGACAAACTGTTCGAGGACGAACCGTTGGTGTCGGAAGCGCTCTCTAAATCTGCCTCATGGCTCGTTCCCTTTTTCATAATGCCACATAACAAATCGAAGTTGGCCAAAAATACTTGCCCACCTGAACAATCTGCAGCCGGTATTTCGGCAGACTGCGAGCCGCCTGCAAGACTTGCGACCCAAAGGGCGGGTGTCGGTTCAGCACCTAGAGGAGTTTATGGACAGCCTCAGAGACACCCGTACGTGCAAGGTGCCTGGAACTCGTCTCCTGCTGAGGACGCGTCCACCTGGTGACGTGACAAGTTTGTAATTATCCGGTTTGCAGCTCTCCTAGCGGTGGCGCAGAGGCGGAGCTGGATGCACTTATTCCTCTGCTTGTTCTGCAGCTCGACGGTTGGCAAAATTTTTTTTCAGCCGCAGCTTGGGTCTTCATGACGTCACTGATGTTTGCGTTCGCTCGTCTTCTGCGCCGGCCCTTCTGTAACCGACCTCCATACTCGCAACAACCCATAGCGTTCCACAGTATGCACTGGTAGCTCCTGCACATGTACTGTTGCCTCTTCGGGGTCAATGCAAACATCAATTTAACTTTTTTTGCCATTTTACACCAGCTTACACCTGCTCGCCTGCTCCCTCATTCTGTTTTCGTTTATCAATTGGAGACGCTTTCCAGGCACCATACGTTTTTTGCCCAGCCATGCACTCGGAACAGTGATAATAGAAATATTAAACTTCGTTTCCTTTGCGCGCAGCTTGGTTCGTCCCCGGGCCCCCAGAGTGATGTCCGCTGAGATTGCCCAGGATTACACACACAAAAGTCATGCACACAAACATGCATATAGTGTAGCCATTGAAATTCACATATCTACGCGAGGAAAACCGAAAGCCGTAAGCGCTGTGCTAAGTAAAAAAAAAAAGAAGTTGTGGCTCTAATCAACGCTGTGAAGGTGGTTGGACAGCGAAGCTATGGTATCACCTGCAACGATTGCCCACTGCACTCTAGACCCTTTTGCTGTTTACAAACATGAACTGCTGCATGCGTCCCAAATGACTTCCGTTCGCTCTGTCGTTGCAAGCCTGTCGAGCTTCCTTATGTCACAAGGGCGAGAAAGCATAAATGCTACACGGACAACAAAGTTGGAAACTTAAGAAAGCCCTTCGGCTGTACAGTGTAACGCCTTGGGGGAGGCAAGTTGGTTGACAAAAATATTCGAAAACTTTGAAGAGATCTTTCGCTTCTTCGTTTTTTTTTTTTGGTGTTCACCTAAAGAATTTGTGGTTAAACGTTTCATCGACATTTCATGCAGCGGTGTTAACGTGGGCTTTGTTCACTCTTTTTATCAACCCTGCGAGTGCTAGATCTGTTAAAATGTTTCGAGTATTCTTGTAAACCAACCTGCCTCCTCCAAGACGCAATATTGTACAGCCGAAGGCCCTCGTTAAATCTACGACTTTGTTGTCCGCGTAGCATTTATGCTTTCTGGCACTGGTGACATAAGCAAGTTCAACAGGCTTGCAAAGACGGTGCGACTGGAAGTCGCTTGGGACGCAAGCGGCAGTCCATGTTTGTAAACAGCAAAAGGGTCTATACCAAGTTTTGACGAAAGGAAAGTAAATGCACTGTACCGAACCTTTTTATATATGAAAAGCCAGTGACGTCACTTCCCACGCCGCAAACTGCCGTCGCCGCGGCAGCTTGCGCAACATTAATCTTAAACCGGGAAACATATGCCGTGAGCGCTACGGCTTCGCATTGTTATCAGGAGCGCCATATCATCAATTATCTGATTCGGATGCTTGTTTTGTGTTTGTTCTTTATTGAAACAAATGCTGTGCTGTATGTTGTATGCGTGATATGCACTTTTGGCTTCAATCGCTGAAGGTATTTTTCCGTGAGGACGACCACACGATAAGATTTCAGAAATACACCCAGTGAGTCATATAGAGCTTCGCTGTAAAGTCTAAAAAATATAAGCTTTAATCTTCACAAGTTTGACTATAAAACAAATTGCTTACTTCTAGATAAGTCAGTGAGGAGGGCAATCGCTCTCTAATGGTCATACAGCTTGAGCGCGGGAAAGGAGGGACACCAAAAGCGGGTGAATAATACTACGGCTCCGAGGTTCACTGCCGGGCAGGCTATTGCGCGGGGGCATTTTTGAATGCGAAAAGGACGTCATCCGAGGCGTCGGGCTCACCAGCTCCAACTCCCTCGGGTTAGTGTTGACCAACTTGTCCAGGCTGGTGATTCCCGCTCGCAGCAGCGCGCTGGACAGCGCCACCCCTGCAAGCATGGCGGGTGATCCCGCTCAAGAACTCCCGAAGCGCCGAGGACACCGGATGTGCTCTGCAAGGTATCCTGCCAACGCTTCCCAGATAGCAAGGCTCTCACTGACTGCTCTCGCTGACTGAACGCGAGCTTCTTCCAAACGATGACGCGGCACTCGTGCTCAATTTTCACCCGCGCTGGTCCCTCGTAGCTGACGTGAAAAATCCAGCGGTATACGGTGTAGCTATCTAGCAGGTGTTGCACCTGCGTGCCTCCTTTCCCGAGTAGCACTCAGATAGCCAATCACTGTGGTCTAGTCTACGGAAATCGGCTAGCGAAGGGTGAGGCCTAATGGGTGGCTTGACCTAAACTCGAGAGTTCGTACCGGGAGTTAGAAGCGACGTCAGCAGGCGCACCACTCACGTCAGTTTCTAAGTGGATATCTGGCTTTTCTGAGCAAGTCGTTTGGCAGAGCTCTTCCGTAGATCGCAGTGACCAGCTTGACGAGTGCTCACAGAGTAACTATAGAGATGCGGGGGCACGCTGGTCTTTAGAGCAAAAGCAATACGAGTCGCCGCACCGATTTTGTCGATCTGTCTGGCAACATGGAGCGAGTCCTCCCACAGTCTGGCCTGGATGCACTTGTGGAGGACCACCGCCTGCAGGAGCGCGCCGAATCCGCACTCGGGCCGGAGCAGCAGGAACTCCAGCAGCACTGCGGACACCCCAAGGTTCAGCACTGAGCAGATCAAACGGTCTTAATTTCGATCGGCCTCTTGACTAGCTACATCCGACTTCCTGAAGAAACGACTGTCGCAGGGACGAAGATCTCACTCAGCAAGAAGGAGAAGGAGTTCAAGTTGAGCAGTTTTGGGTGCACTATAAAAGGGTATTCACACGGGGGAGACACCCTTTCCCTTTCTAGCTCCCCGAGATGCGCATCACGTGGTAAAAACGTCTCGCTTTTGGGCGGAGCCGCGCTGACGTAGAGATCCCAGGGGGATGTCTACGTTAGCCCGAGCTGACGTTGCCCCAGTTTTTGCTCGGGCTGCACAAACACTCACCTTGGCGTGGGATCTCTTCGCAATTAGCGTTATTTTGTTTGCGTGTCTGGCAACGTTACAGATCTTGCTCAGCGGGACACCGGCGGTTGCATCGGTATCATTTAACTTGTTGTGGCTTGCGCTGTTACGCATATCGTCCGAAGCACCCGAAGGAGTCTTCGATATTCATCAATGCCGTCCTCAAGCCGCTCCTCATACAATAGGTTTTGGACTCCACGTTCTTTGTATTGCGTCCACCCATTCAAGAAGCTTCTTCTTTTTTCTTTTATAGCAGGAAGCAGTTTGTTGTTTTGTGCATCTAACAGCCGTGCTGCCATAATCGCCTATCGCCGGTTCATGTACGCCTTCGTTTTTCTACTCTCGTCGGCGCGCGTCGTGCCCTGTTGTTGAGAAGGCGACCCTCAAATGCTTCTTATAACACTGACATTCCTGCTTGCCCACCCCAAAGGCCATCCTGGTGGTATTCTACACTGCACTGTGATTGTTAGGGGAGAAAATTGGCTTAGAAGGGCGGGAGGAATCATATGTTTGTCTTTTTAGTCTTGGGCTAGGCGGCGCAAGCTACCGCCCGTTACAAAGGGTCTAGCCATTAACATCCATCCATCCATCCATTCACCGCCGTGTACTTAACGTACACGGCGGTGGGGCAAGCAGGCGCACTTCACGTAAGGTTTTCACCTTTCTGCTTTGCCTAGCACACCGCCCGATACGCACTCGGTTTTGTAAAGGCCCTGTAAAGGGCCGACAGTATCAATAAATAAGAAAAAATACCCTATAACATATCACTCTCGGCTCCCCGCCGTTTGTGTGAATGCTTTAGTGGGGGAGAGAGTCCCGCTGCTTCCGCCGATCACTGTCGTCACGCACATCCCTCCCCGAAAAGCATCACCTATGTGAATACCCCTTTAAACGTTTTTCCACCTTTCTATAAACCTCAAAGCAACCTGTCTGTGAGTTTGAGGTTTGTACGAGGTCACAAGGGCCGGTTTACCAGAATCAACGTCCTCGCTTAAACTGTGCTAAAAAAATGCCTGTTCAGTTTGGGGCGAGCGCGCGTTAGAGACTCGACTTCACGTGGCACTCCGCTCGTTTCGTACAGTCGAGCTTCAGCTTGGACGCTGATTCTATGCTTCGTCCCGCTTAAGCTGAGACTGCAGCCAAAGCTACATGCGCGAGCTAGCCCGTGCTCCTAGTTTTGAGACGTGCCTTTCTATCGCGCAAGTGCTCACTTTGTGGAAGAACTTTTCAAAGCGGCGACCTCGCGTTCTCGTGATTGTGACATTGGCTGCAGTCTTAGCTTAGGAGTGAACGGAGTACAGCTAACAGAGAGTTTTAGGGAACCGTTTTTCTGCATCCGATACGGTACGATTAGCCCTCCGGTACGAACTCGCATGCGCTACCGCAGAAGACTCGCACGTGCGTTGTGCGTGCCGGAGTGCCCATCGTACCGTATCGGATGTAAAAACGGTTCCCTAGAAATCCCTAATGTCATTGGATCCTGGCAAAGTAGCGCCAAGCTCCCCGTATGGTTACCATTTTGGTTCTAGGGATGAACAGCTTTTTCATGACCTCTTCCTTCTTGGTGAGCCGATCGAAATTCGTTGGTGACGGGTAGCTTTATAGATACATTTCTCGAATATCGAGATCTTTTTATCAGCGCACCGTCGAAGCAAGCATACGTGTTCGCACCGCCACCACAAGCGGCGCCGGTGCTTGGTGGCATTGAAAGATAATTTTCTCGTTTTAAGTACGCAAAAAGCAACAATACCGTTGTAAGGGATCCGTGAAGATAAGCGTGTGATTGATAAGTGAATTGCACGCACAGCGTCAAAGGCGCTTATATTGGCGAGGAACGCTTTCAGTACGAAAACGCTCCAGTCCATAGTAATCCTGATGCGACTGGTACGGAACGACCCTTTCGAAGTTTCGAAGATTCGAATGGACCGAAATGGCGATTTTCTATGGCAAGTGAGACCAATCAGCCAATCAATTCGCGAGGTTTGGTCGTCTGTATGTCAGTGGCTCTTTGTGTCAGGCTAGCAGGCAGGGAATGCAATGGCGCTGCTTTCCGAGGATCCAGTGACTTTACCTCTAACGAGCGATCGGGGTGCCTTTTTGTGCTACTTTCGCAGAAATTATCTCAAAAATGAAAATCTTCCGTTAGTCACTGGGGATCGGTACAGAAACCGACAGCTGAACAAACGCAGGGCGTGTCGAGTGGCCGACCTCTCATTATTGCTCCGCAGCCAATGGGATTGTTCTTAGTGGAACTAGCAAATAAGAACACCGAAGAACGAACATAGGAAGCGAGAAACAGGAACTTAAAAAAGCTCGAGGTACATCTAAGTACTTCTTATGAGTTGTGAATGCGAAAGCAAGCAAGCCGCTCCTCCGCTCCCTTTGACGTCTGCTCGTCCGCTCCCTTTGTCGTCTGCTGCGTACTATAGCGCGCGCGCGCTTCGGGATCTCGGCAAGGCGATGGCGCAGCGCCCAATGGAAGCCCCGTCGACGCGCGCCAGCCAATGAAACCGAAAACGATCGCGGAAACTAGGAGCCGTTTTCGCGCTTCAAACTGATGGCGTCAGCCTGCTCCATGAGACAGTTAATGCTTTCGCATTAATAAGTGACTTATGAGGTACCCGTTTCTCGCCTTGGGGTTTCTCAAGCTGGCAGTAACCGTGAGATCTTTGTCCTTAGGCAAGGCGAGTTATACCTTTGGCCAGCCTCTGGGCGACGCGAAGCACTCGAGGCAAGTCCTGCGACAGCGACGGCTCCGTCACCGAGAGGCAGCCCAGGGAGGCCTGCAACAAACTTGCGGGCCCCAAGACACTTCAGCCGCGCTCGCACACCGCTAGTGCATCGGACCAAAGACAGTCGTGGAGACACTACAATCGATTCGTGTTTCTCAACCATCCTGTCGCATTGTTCTTCCCACATAAAACAGCCTGCCGTTGTGTTTGAAGTGTATACGTATATCTGTGAAGCAAGCACGCTTCGGACGTGCTCGAGGGGCGTGAGCAGATAGTTATGTTATCGTGTCTGGAGAGAACACCGCGTCTTTTGTATATGACTCACGAGCGGTACGAGACTCCAACTTAGACATGTTTTTGTAAAAAAAAAAAAAAACTCCTATAAAAGCACGCGTGCGAAGAGGGCGCCACGAGTTACGGAAATGTTATCTATAGGCTTCTCCTTGCCTCCGCAGCACCTAGCGTGTGTCATCGAAGGAAGCGAGAGACAGAGAGAAGGAAGCGCAGTGGGAGTTTCTCGCACGCGTATCTGGTATTTTTTTAACCTCCAATATCGCCTCCGGCGACTGTCACTGCCGGCTCTGTATACAGGCCGTTCACGGCGTTGCTTTCGGCGCCGAAAACAACGCTGCACGCTTTGTAAAAAAAAAAAATGTTCACATGGGACACGTGATTAGCGGACCTTCGGTAAGACGTCCGTTTTTCCACCTGCCTTATAGAGTAGGGTTCCGTGTTTTTGGTATATACCGATAAATACCGACAATTAACCCCTGAGGCGTTTTTTTTTTTCTGAACTGGTAAAAACCGAAAAACACCGAATTCAAGCTGCAGAAAAAAATGGCAGTTTTGCTGAAAGAATTTTTAGCCCACTTTCTTTTCTCGTTGACCCGGAAGACAGCCCCATGCACTGAACTGTCCATGGGGTCGTCCCTCTCTTTGAAACCATGTTTATTGCCCCGTTCCCTTCCTTATCTTTTTTAGCACAACGGTTTTCAAGTCTTTTGTCATAGGTTTCCTGGTATATGGGCGAAAATAGGAAAGGCGAAGAGGGGCGGGGGAAGTGGAGAGGGCAATAGGGTCCACGGATTGTGTCCTCTTTTCCTGGGTGCGCGGACGGCCAACGCCAGCCCACTTCGTAGTCACTGCTCGTACGAGTTTCGCGTGCCCATTAGTATGGGTAGAAAACGGAAAGCGATAGATGGAACTACGTTCAAGAATTTGACGATTTCGAGGTTTTGTGTGAAGGTGCGAAGACAGCAGAAAAAGACTTCAGTGGTCTGTTTTCGCCTGTTGTGAGCTCCGCCGGCCTACCATCGTTAAAAGTGGAACTCCTAGAATATTCATTGCATAGAGTTCCATGTGCGAAAGATTGCATTGGCAGCTTCTGGAGAGTGCACAGCAAGGAATGGCCCGTCTTGTCCAAAAGCTTCTTTTGATTTTCTTGCCATCCCCGTTTCAAGCGCGAACGTGGAGCGTGCGTTTTCGGACTGCGTTTCCTCAGCCGCGAGCAACGTGCTCCAATGACTGACAAGTCTCTGACAATGTACATGTCAATATTTTTCAATAAGTTTAACTTTTGATATCGTGCTTCTGAAAGCGTCACGCTGTCTGTTATTTCCATATGTATGTGCATTGTGTGACGTGTTTGGTGTGTGTACAATAAACTTCCGTAATGTGAGGTGTGCCGTGGTTTTTCTAGCAATTATGCAGTCGCTTTGCAACACGAGCCCCGATAATCACCGATTTCTTTCCAGCATTGAAATTAAACACAGAAAAACACCGATTCCAAGATAAAAATAAACACCGATAAATAACCCCCGAATCTGAAGAAAAATAAATACCGAAAACGGTGAACCCCACTTATAAGTTGGTATATTTTTTTCCTGCCGGCCCATCTACCAGTAGGGGGCAAGGGGATTCGTGAAGCTGCACTTCTGCCATTTTTTTCCTGCCTGCATTGTAATCGCCTATTTCTAATATAGAAGTGTATAAAATTAATTTGATTGAACTGAATTGACTTGGGAGCGTGCACTTCGAAAGAGACGCCCGCGCGTCTAGTTTTCCGCACCGCACTCGGAGAGAGCCAGGCACTGCGATCCACGGACAGAGCTCGCCGAATAACCGAGGCTTGAGAAAATAACAGTTTTTTACCGAAAACACTCGGGGACACGGAGCCACACTGGAAGACAAATATTGACGACTGTTGTTTTTATTTCCGCTAACGGCCTCCGGCGAATGGCCCCGATTACGCTTGTGTATTTTCTGCGCATCACCCCCGACGTTGGGGGCAGCTGCACCTAGCGGCTCCGGACTGCGGAGTGACGAGGGTTTTCCTTACCAGTTGACCTTCATGTCCCTGGTCTTTATCCTGCCCTTCATGGGGAACCTGGAAGGCAGGCGAAGAGGCCGTGAGCTCATAAAAAAGCGCACAAAAATAATCTCTTTACTCAAATGCCATTTACAAGGTTCCAACGATAACAGGACGAATCTGTTTTCGATGCTGAAAAACTATCAACAACTTCCTTCAACAAAACTCATTTAAAAAAATATTTTTGCAGGAAATTTGTTGTTTGGAAATTGAGTGTTCGGGTGTCCCTCATTTGCAAGGACACGCACTGGTGACATCCACAAAGAGAGGAGAGAAAGGTGCCTGAACGAGGTGGCAAACCTTCGTTCGGGCTTCGCGCCTGTCCCGTCAGAGGCGCCGTTGATTTAGGGGTCTTCTGCAAGCCGCGCGGGCTTCAATCACGTTTCCTCGAGCTCCTGTCATGTTGTGAACCTCACGGCGGCAGCCAAAAATGCGAGAAAACCTTCGACACACGAGTTTCATGGCGACGCGGCGCAGTTCAGACACGTTTTCTTCCATCAGAGGTGACGGCACAGTGCAATATAAGGTGAAGCTTTGTTAATAAAAGAATAAACCTCAAGAAAAGTGCTTTGCTAAAATCACTTTATGAAGTCTTTGAATGAATATATAGTCGCAAGATGTGACTTCCTGCTACTCTCGTAAACGACGACGTTAAAGCCCCTAGTTTAAAAAGAAACTACTGCGCATCTTGCGAGTATCGCTTGTTTTTGCAAAGCGTCGATCTGCCTAGCGGTGCCGGCTTCAAGATGCCAATGGCGGCACACAGCAGCAGGATGAACTGCAAGACCTCATTTTGTTCCCGCAGGAATGGGCTTTGTCGTGTGTTTTAGCTATAAAACACACTTGTAAAAAGAAAGTATCAGTAGTACTTTAGACGACGTCACAGTACTCACCGCGGTCATCTGAGTTTCGTGTAAATGTGTTCACTTTGTTCTCGTCAAATACAGAGTTGACTGTGTGCGGAAAGACAAATTGCAAGAACGACCATACCAATGTGTAGCTGCTTTTGGCAACGGCAGGTGTTGCCTTGTGTTCTTTAGTAGATTTGCTTTATTGAATGTACATTTATATATTTGCATGGTAGTGGGCTTTGTTTTTAGTAGAATAGGCGTAACAGATGTGTTTAGGTAGACGTGTACGTGACGCTCTCGTACGTGATAGTCAGGGCCCTGCGCCTCTCGCTTTGCTCCCGCCGTCGAAGCCCTGCGTCTACTCTGCTCTAGTGCGGCGTGCATGACATTCCCTCTCCTCGGACAAAGAGTGAATTGTAGACAAGCCGGAGAACCTTCCAGAACCCCAACGTGGCGGCGGCAAGCGGGAGGGGGGTCGATAGTTCGTCTAACTGTAGATGACTTGGTTGTGCGAGAGGCGACGGCGATAGAGGTAGGGTGATAGCGCAATGGCGCTATATTACTCTCTCCCCCACAATCACGTGGGTAATTACGTACGGATGTCAACAGTTTTCGGAAAAAAATGGCACTAACAGCTACCGCTGTAAAAAAGTTATGTCCTGTCTTGGCACTACACACAGAAAGTGTTTATACACGGAGCAATCAACGAGTCGTTCACGGGGTCGGCGATTTTTTCGGGCGTACTGGATGCCTGGCGCTCGCTTGGTGCCGTTGAGCTTTGTTCAGCGCCGCCTTCTCGCTGGTGCGGAGCTGCACGTCCGCGTACTCGGCGCAGCCGGACAGCGTCGCCACCTGGGAGCGACACACGCCCGTTACTCCAGAGAATCGTACCGGACATCAAAACCCAACCGACTATACCATTACATGAAAATCTTGCTGTGAAGAGCAATCGGGTTAATTATCCTCGTTAACTCTTTCATTCAATTACTCGCGTTGCGGTGAAAGAGGCACGCGAGAATCGCGTGTTTAGATCGAGGAACGTCTTACCCACCAAACACAGAAATAAACACGGAATACACCGCGAGAGTTTTATTGTAACATTTCACGACATAAACCACCCCTTCGGATAAAGTTACCTTTGACCGAGCCTGGCCAATGTAAAATTTAGCCCTACTAAGTGCATCGAAGAATGTCATGTAACGCTCTGTCCATCAGTTTTAATAGCCCGTTGAACAACTGTCTCGTTTATTAGGATTTCATTTTATCGTTTCACTAAAAACTATCGGAATTCGAAATTACCACAAAGCGAGACACGTGCGTTTACCCCTAAGCTTAAGTAATTGCTTTTTAGTAGGCTACATAAAAAAAAACGGCAACCTGTACTGTCCTCGAACTAAAGCACGTACCTGCTAGTATACTTAGTTAAGCCACATAAAGAAATGTTTCAGCTAACACAAAGTTTTTTCTTTATATAGTTTTTATCATGCGCATAGTCCCCACCAATTAACTTCATTTATGCCCTAATATTTCTATTTAAGGTATCATAAGTCTTACATTTTAAGGAGAATGATTCGTTTTCTTTCCATTCCTTACGACTCTCATAATGGCATATCTAATGTGCGTAACAAAAACGCAAGGTCAATTTTAGATTGAACGATTTTGTTTTTGATCGTGCTACCATTATCAATCGCCGAACACTCAACCCGAAAGCCCAGTGTCCCCTGGGTTTGTTTTAAATCCTATGACATATGTGGTGGGTAATAAAATTGCCGGGTATCAGGAAACCTGGTTAGCGTGATCCCAAGAAGGCATCAATGTCATTGGATGACTGTAAGCGCATAGGCAGATACACATTGGCTATCAAAATTAAGAATGTATTGGAAAGCCTGATACTGAGCACTCAAATCTCAATATTCTAAAAC
>JAZHYW010064105.1:0-21778 GCA_037355805.1 Ixodes ricinus
ACCAATTGGGAGTTTTCTGACAAAAAGTATGGTTTATTACCGTAGTTATAAAAAATAAGCAAAGTCAAAATAAATAAATGAGTGTAAAGTTCAGGCTATTCTTAATTTATGTAATAATTTGAATTTATGCATTTACGAGTTCATTGATTTCTTTATTTAATTTTTTGTCATTAATATACGTTCATTTTTTCCCGGCCTCCAGACTGCGACAAACACTCAATCCAGCCCCTTAGCAAAAAACGTTTTGAGACCCCTTTATCAAATGACTCGCTAGCCAATATTACCCCAGTGCACACTCGTCAACAAAATTAACGTTGGGAAGCCTTCAAATATTTGCACCAGAGCTTTCTCTTGTAGCCTCAAAATTATTTCTGAAGTGAAGCTTCATCGCTGTCTTTCGAATCTCAAGGCACACTGCAAGCACCGCCACCATCTGCTGAGGTCAATGGCTTGCTGCCTGATGGCAGCAGTGTTTTTAAGGTGACCCATCGATCACATTGCGGAACACACGGTATCAGAAAATCTCCTGCTGGCACGCCAGCGGGCCTCCATTTGTTGGAGGTGATCGTTAAACAAGACACCTGCGAATGACGTAACCCCTGGGTCGCCTTCCGGACGCGCTCGACCGAGTTGCAGGCATAAATGAATGGAGGAACAATTCACGAGGAGCTTTTTCTTTAGTATCTATCCTTCGATGGCAGCACCGCAAGTACTGCAAAATCTTCGTGTAAATAAACACCAAGATTATGACTCTCCGGTGTAAATTAGAGGAACGCTTTGTGACATGCACCTAGCAAGGCTACACCACTCTATGCTTCACACGCGTGTACAACAGAAGGATGTGACCCCAGAGAACTCGACACCGACATAAAGAATACGAGCAACACGCTTTTGAAGGATTAAAAACATCAATACTGACTTGTTTACGGTTGGGCACTCGGGATGACATTGCTGAATTTAATGTACAACAGTTCCTGCGGCTTTTTTCACCCACCTACATGCGCGAATACTGCTTTCTGTGTCATGAATGTTGGCACGGCCACGGAAGCTGGTCAGAGCTACCCGTCGAGTTCCCGCAGCATTTGGGTTCCTAAATTCCGCCGTTTTATTCAACTTGCTTTGCGGCTTAGGTGCCAGATATTGCGGGTACTCAGACTAGAAAAAAAGGTGTATTTTTTACACCCTTTTTTCCCATAAGACGCCCCCACAACTTCAGTTCCACGCACAGCGCATTGACGGTGATCTGACGGTGCTAACGTACCCGAGAGGCTTGATAGCCAGGTGTGGTACCAATCTGCTAATATACCCAACGTACGTGTACAGCCGACAAACAAAAGCGTTCAGCCTTAAGTGCGGCACTCTTGTGAAGAAGGAACGTCTCCGGAACGTCTCCGGCGAACCAGAGTCGATCAGCCACGGCGCACGTAACGCCAAACGGGTAATCCACGAACTCCTCCGGAACCTCGCCGTCCTCGCCCGGGAACCGCTCAGCCGGCGTGGGAGTCCAGTCGCCGCCGGGCCTCGCGCCTGCGCTTGGCCTCCATGGCACGATCGCCGTCCGTTGCCGTTGGCCCTTCGGTGCCGTTTATATTGCTGGTTCTGTTCTCGGTGGAGGCTTGCGTCAGGCGATCTGCTGTTGGTTTCGGCGAAGTGGAATCTGGAGTCGCCTCGACGCAGCGGAAGCCGAGGTGATTTCGCCTTTTACTGCGACAGTTGCGGACCCTTTCGCGCTGCTGCGCACGTCGCCACCTCCTTCCGCAGCGCGTCTTCTTCTCCCAAGAGGGCGCGCAGCCGACCCATCTCAAGTCGAAACCGAAACTGATAAAGGCATAGAAAAACAAGCGCGCAGAGACGGGCTAAGGACGGACTAACACATGTGACGAGCGCTGTGCTCGTTACGTGTGCTTCTTTATCCTCGTCTGTTTTCCGCTGTGTACTACGGTCAATTCCCACCAACGGGCCGAACTATCCATTCTTCTATAATAGCTGGAAAGGTTGCCGCTCATCTACGAGCGACGGCGCGGCAACGAGACCGGTTGTGTGCTTGCCGCCGTCGCTTATAGACGGCTGTAGCCGTCCAGAAAGCAGGCTTTGTCGACAGGCGTTTGATACCGGACACGATCCTGGGGACCTGGTTCTCAGACAACTCTGCTGAAAAAGAAAACAAAAACAACAACGAGATTTTTTTTGGCTCTACGTAAAAACCTCACTGTTTTCATTCTGTGGCCTTTTCTAAGTACTTTAGCTATTTAATAAGCTCCCTGGTCGCATTCGCGTTATCGAAGCCCCTTGTAAACTTTGGGACCGTATCTGTTCGACTATAGTGAGCTTTGCAACGTCGAAATGAAGTGATTTAAGGTGCATTATATGGGACAAAAGATTGTAAGATGATACCGTATTTTTTAAAGTGTATCATGATTTAATGATGATGATAACGCCAGCAAATAGAAGAAACGACAAATGTACAAGGAGGGGCAAGGATACGAGGATTGATTCGAAGCTGAGCCGTGAGCCGCCACGGGTGGCCACAACTGCCGCGACTCCTCCCTTTGGATCCCCCTGGCCCGTGACCGTCACGGCGCTACAGGCGTTGACAAGCACGGCCTCGATCCGAGGCCTTGAGGCGCTCAACTTAGCCCAGAGACTCTCCGCCCCTTTTGCCACATCTGGGAATCCACCAGAGAATTTTAAGTGAAATGGCTGAGGAGCCTGTTGTTGCTGTTGTGCGTTTGCACCGGATCTAACCTTTCATTGGTCTTGACAATTGCATTCACCATTCTTTTGTTTGAGCGCAGCTTCCAGGCGCCCGTTTCCGGCTTAAGCGGCGTACGCCGTCGCCGTCGGTGCGGTAACCGCGCGGTGCCTTGTAAAATACGTACCCGTAATGACATCAGACGTGACGTCACGAATGTCCCGCAATGCACTATAGGGAAACGTCTTCGGGATGTAACGCGTGGTGAAGCGGGGAAGAAGAGCAGGCGGAGAAGGGAGAAGTAGGAAAGCAGGGAGGGAGGGGGGAAAGGAGGGACGAGGGCAGAAAAGAGGACGAGGGAGGGAGCAGGGAGAGGAGGAGGAGCAGGGAGGAGGATGAGGGGAGGATCGGTGATGAGGGGGGGAGGATGATGGGGAGAAGGAGGAGAAAGGATGATGGGGAGCGATGGGGAGGAGGAGAGGAGGTTGAGGGAAGGGAATAGGTAGGTAGGGGGAGGAGAAGGTGAGAAGGAAGAAGGAGAAGAGGAGTGAGAAAAGGTATTATAAATTAGTAATAAAGTATTATACTTTATACCTTCCAAGTTCATATCTTTGTTTTATTCTATGCGCATGACTCGCCTTGTTATATTTTGTTTGTAGATATACTGTTCAGTTTCCGCAAACTGACCGATAATGATGCCTGTTATGTGTGTGTGTTTTAGATGACTTGTTTTCTTTATATGTTGATTCTAATCTGCAATCTATGTTTTTGCATTCAGTGTGCATTTTTATCTTTATATATATGACCTTTATTGTTGCATATGTATTGAAGTATGTAGTGGCCCAGTTCTGTAAAAGATTTTACTCGTCTATTATTTTCTCCAAGATCGAATGCATTGTTATGATATTTTTATGGATTGAGTGTAAGGGACCGGAGCCACGGCAGGCCTTTTTAGCCTTTTGCACCGGCCCTTCTTTCGGGCTCTGCTCAAGCGAATTACAAAAAAAAAATAAAGAAAGAAGAAAAAGAATTCCTACCTACTTGTTGTGCAGGCAAAATGATATCGCCGTTTATACTATTAAAGAGGGGTACGTTTGAAAGCGATGGTGTACTCGTTATCTAAGTTTCCATCCACATGGGCACGGGCCTTAGCTGTACACATCTTGATCGCTGGGCACGTCAAACGCAGTTTTTAAATTGTGTGCCGCCTCAAATACCTCAAGAAAGGAGAAGGAGAAAGAAAGGGCAGAGGAGGAGTAGGAGTAAAGGGGGAGGAGCGCAGGAGGGGAAGAGGAGGAGGAGGGAAAAAAGGAGTGAGAGTACGAGTGAGGAGTAGGGGCATATCCTTCCCTCCGTACCATCCTTCCTCCTCTCAAGAGCTGTGCTCTATTTCGGCGTTAAAGGAAATGGTAAACGTCATTCATTTTTTTTTTCTCTAAATACACTTTCATATCCATCTTTTTTTAATTTGGTTGGTCGGCTTTTCTTGGTCCCGCTCGTAACCGTCTAGGGCAAAGCGTGACATTAACTATCTACCCTAGGATACAAGGATGAAAAGCACTCTGAATCATAGATTCTCCCTACCTACTACGGCGGTGGCAGAAACGTGTCACCTCCAGCGCTTTTCAACGGCAATGGTGCAGAGGTACCAATCGAAAAGCAATGCATTTTTTTCGGAAAATGTTTGTTAGCCTAGCTGGAAACCCAAAATTTGTTTGAGCTCATTACTAATGAGCCGATAACTGTATTACCAGTTTTGCATCAGAAATCGACCGCAATACGTGATAATGCTTAGGTTCGCACGATGAGATAATAAGGGTTAATATGATTTCAACAGCTTACGTGCAAGTAGTTGCTTCTTCTTGCACATGTATTAAAATTGACCAACATTTCTGGGTAAACCTACAGCGTGCACGAAATCCACGACATCTTGCGAGCACATTTCACCCACCACTCATCGTCGCGTGTTTCGCGAGTTTCACACACCATAAACTCGACGTGAAAAACATGTACATTTCCGCCAACAAAACGATACGTTGCAGCCTCGTTTTTCTGAGAAGATGGAAGATTGATTTTCATAATTATTTCGCGCGTGCGCCAGCTCGCGCTTTGAAAGGAGCTGGAGCAAAGAGCCTGCACCATAGCCAAGCCTGGCTGAGCATGCGCCGTGGGCGCCCCTCGTCGCGCGACTGACGAATCGAGGTAGTCAAAGCAGCAACGCAGCCCCCAGCTCGGTGGCTTTGTTGACGGTTTGTCGCGCTCTTTGATCGTGGAGATTAAAGCGAAACCAACACACATTCAATCGCTTGGAAAGGTACATATACACGACTTTATAACTTGCAGCGTTGAGTGGTTTGGTATACACGGATCGAAATAAACACTGAGGAAAAGAAAAAAACATGATGTTTTGAAATCAATGCTTATTTGAACACACGTGTCCCTGTTGAAAGCCTCTAGCTGCGCTGTGCTCTGTTGCAGGCGTCATTTCCGACTGCGCGTACTCCAACGTAATGTCAGTCAGTGTTTACACTCGGCTAGCTTGGCTATGTTGGTATCGCTTGTGCGAAATAAGGTTGACGAAGAAATCAGGCCGCCGCGTCTCTTTCGAATATTCAGCCTCCAGCCCCCTGGCCTCCGGCGTGCTTGCCGCCGCAACTATTCGACGCACTTGATGCGCGGGTCTCATTCGGAGAGGCGTTGTTTGAAACTCACAGAGTCGCCAAAGTGTTGCCAGAGCTTTTCTCTACAAAGTCTTGATCGACGCTCGGCTCTGAGCTCGTAATTTTTTTCTTCCGGGTAGACCATGAGTGCCGAGCACTGATCTGTGGTGCCGACTAACGCCGAACGAAGTTAAGAGACGGTAGCGAGTTGGTCTGATTTTCGTGACGCCATACAACTGCCCCGCTATCTGCTGCAGAGAGCGAATGGGGTGAAGAAAATGGTACCCATTTTCCTATCTTCTCTTCCGCCGTGTTTCACCTCAGTTAACGCAAAGAGTGAATAGCAAATGTACATCCGTTGACTCCTGATTATTGTGCCTAGACTAGATTGTCTCACTGGAACGGAGCCTCTTTACAGTGACCTAATTTTTGATTACCGTTACATCTCGCTTTTTTATCTTCTCTCTAAACTTCTGGATGACCTTCTAAACTTTGCACTCCGTGTCGACATGTCGCTGGTGTTTGAGACGAACAAATTGGAAGTCACTGTTTGCTCACTATTTTGTGCACATATTTTATGTTCAGCATCAGGTATCCGAAGGAGGCACCATGCAACCTGGAGTTTGTTCAAGGGTACCTCAACATAATGTATTAGAGCGTAATTTTGTGTGTTGTAGTTTTATACCAAACCAAATTGCTCTTTGTTCGTAATATGCCATGTAACTGTTCACTAAAATTAAAGTTGCAATGAAACATTGGTCACGAGAGGTTACTCGGCTGACGTGGGCGAAATATTTCTTGCAAAACTTTCTCCATGGGTCGTTTTGGAAATTAAAATAATTTATCATGAATAATGAGTGTTATGCTCATACGTTTCCTCTGTTTTTCATACAGGTACTTCCGTTAGATAAACCCCAAAGAAAAAGGGCAGCAAAACAGGCCCCTTCGGCCGCACAATGTATAACGGCATTCCTGCTCGAGTCCCGAGTCTTGTCAACAAACTTCACTGAACATAATATTACATTCCCTTTCCTTACATTTTTCCTCTGAAATCTGTGCTTCTTTTCTGTAGAAGGGGAAGTTAGTACAAAGTTTAAACACCCGAACATTCCTAGATCGTCCCTTACCAGACGGTATACAGTCTTAGGAAACTGGAACTCAAGTGCCGTAGAGCTCTGGGTTGAAGCACACCTGAAGACGTTTCTTCTTTGTTTTTTTGTTGTTTTATTTTAGTAGATATCCATATATACTTTTGTTGTTTTAATTTTTGATATATAGACGCGTAATTTAGTAACTAATTCAAAGTGGGAGGTTCTTTTATTCACACTCTGTAGCTCCTTAGTGCTTGCAATAGCTTCTTGATGAGCTATTGCAAGCTCTGCAAAGGAAGGGGTATCTTCCAACCCTTGGCAGGCTGTAAAGCTGTGGCTTGCACAGCTCTAGCAGGTTGCGCCTCGCTCACTGGCTCCATCGCGAAGCATAGTTGCTGCATGAGTCGCGCCACACAGTAACGCCATATACGGTCGGCTCGCAGCACCTAGGACCATTCGTCACTGCACTCGGCTCTCGGTATGGTGGCATGATTGGGGCATGAAGCAGGGGTACAACTTGAAAATGCTGACCTTCATTACATTTGAAACTTATATTTTATTATTTTTCTGTTGAGTTGTCTGTATTTTAAGGGTAAAAAAGCAAGCAGCAGCGACAGCAAAAATATTAAAACCACTTCACCGACAATCCTACAACATCATTAACTCCCCCTTACTTTCTGTTACTTCCTATAAATATCATGGTGTGCATCTAACCAACGACCCTTCCTGGAATTTACACCTGTCGAATATGTCACAAATAGCGCTAATCGCTTACTAGGTTACCTCAAAAGAAACCTTTCGCTTACCCCTGTTTCATTAAAGCTTCTAATCTATAAGACTTTAGTCCGTACTAAACTGGAATATGCAGCCTCTATCTGGGACCCCGGTATCACCTCTTTCATCCG
This sequence comes from Ixodes ricinus, assembly GCA_037355805.1. Taxonomy (NCBI): domain Eukaryota; kingdom Metazoa; phylum Arthropoda; class Arachnida; order Ixodida; family Ixodidae; genus Ixodes; species Ixodes ricinus. Next base: position 7,349 of record JAZHYW010064105.1, read on the forward strand.
CTGTTGAGTCCATACAAAATCGTTCCGCTCGTTTCATCCTCTCGAACTATCATCGCGACATCCAGCGTCACATCTATGAAAGCATCCTTCTCCTTGCCTAACCTCTCTCTTCGCAGGAAAATATCCCGGCTTTGTCTTTTTCAGAAGATTTTTCACTCTAATCCAACACTTCGTCAAACATTATTTTTAGAACCATCTTACATTTCGCTACGAACTAATCACCATCTAAAAGTGGGCGTCCTCCAGCGTAACACCTCATCTTTCAATGCCATCATTTCCTCCTCTTCAGACACCCATAGATTGGAATCGCCTTCCTGCACCCATAGTCTCGATAACTGATGCTGCTGATTTCAAAATTGCAGTCATTACCAAGTTTTTTGATGTTCAATAACTCTTGTTTCGCGTCTTGGCCTTATGTATCGTTATACTCATATGTTTCCGTTTAGAAAAACCCCATTCTCCCTCTGTAATGCCTTTCGGGCCCTGAGAGAACAATAAACAAAATGAAAATGAAACCTATCACGAGCAATCTGTGAAAGCCATCAGAGTGTAATTAAAACGTTTCTGCAGTTGAATTAGCCTATAAAATATGTGACTGTGCCTCATAAGCCAGAAGAATAGTGTTAAATATAAACATAGAGATAAACATTTACACCAGGAAAATCCCAAGCTAGAAACTACTTGAGTTCTGTAAGTCTCAAAATTTTGACACCTTGAACCGCTCAACCACCACCCCAATCTTATTTCAGGATTGTTTATCAAGGTATATGAATTTCGTTTAGAGCCGTCGGCTAAAAGAGATATTGCCTCATTTTCATTTACTTGACTATTCCCACCAAATATTACAAGTGACCAAAAATAGAACCACATTTGTCGGCAGACGGCACTAGCGTTTGCATATATATATATATATATATATATATATATATATATATATATATATATATATATATATATATATATATATATATATTGTCAGCCCGAGTTAACTCGAGGGCAGCACGAAGCAAACAAGCGACGGTACGAATATACTTGGTTCAGGCTTTTGTAGGGGGATGAGCGATGACTAGGTGTTTTAAAAAAAATAAATATATTTTTTTAAAAGTGTGGTGGCCGATCATTTGGGGATGGTATTGAGTCGAGCTGTTATGGCAAATATTTTATCAACGTGCCTGGATTCTTGTGTCTTTTTTCCATAGTCAGGTTTGAATCTTAAATCTCTTGCATTATGTCCCCTGAGGTATATATATTTGACCAATCTATGACTATGGTCTTGCATACGCACTAATTGATATACTTCAGAAACATTTCTCGCAGTGCACGAAAGGACAGCTGAGCTGTATCTTCGTCATTTCAAGACGTACATGAGCACTTTCATATCCAGCTCTACGATTGTAAGATACGGGTAATGAATTCAAATGAATATGTAGGTATTTTGTATTTTACTTCGTCGGTGAACGAAACACGGCGCCTTGATTGAAACTTTCAACATAGGTTTAATATGCTTGCTTGTGGACGTGCGCATTCTGCCCTTATTAGATGGCAAACTTTTGTAAACAATGCGAACCTGTATTGACAATGTCTAAATATTACTACCTAGCGACTCTAGATCCTTGCATACATACTGATTGTTAACATCTTTTACACAGTTCCACGATGTTACCACAAGTTAGCATAGTCCTGTTGAAAGCTAAGTACTTTTATTGCATCTTGATAAAAACTCTAAAGACTAGTACCTAACATTCGCTTGCAGTTTCTTCTTTGATCTTTACCTTTTAATGCATATTCAATATAACTTACTTGATTTCAGTGTTCGTCCCATCAATTGACAGTTTCTGTTTTTTAACATCACAAAAAACTAGCAGTCCTCGGCATTTCTAAGAAATGTGGCTCGGAACGGATTTTAAGAATAAGGGTATTTGCTGATTTGGATTACCAGAATTGGTAATCCTATAGACTGTTAATTGGGTTTACCAATATCGCAACCAATGCTTATCGGCTACAACTTTGGTAACCTCAATTAGCACGTCATATTTGAGTTGAAAATGTCCATATTACGTTAAAATAGAATAGAATACAATGATTGGGTATAATAAGTCTTTGGATCCCAATAGAACATAGCACCTATTGTATCCCATTAAGATTAACTTATATGTATTGGTCCTACAATTCACATATTAGGGATATCGAATCGAACCTTTTCAAAAGCGTTGCGTGCCGGTAAAGACAGACTTTTAGTAGATTGGAAGCTGGAATGCTTAATGGGGAATGCTCCTGGAAGCCGGCTCGAACGTCAATTTACTGAGGACTGGACTGTTAGGAACCTCCTAATTCATAGAGAACAAGAAAGAATCTGGAAGCTCACTGCGTACAGCCACAGGCAATGTATCACTAATCATGGCGGTATTGCAACTGAGGTTCGGCTTTGGTACTTAAAAATTTTTTCACGTGATTTATGTTTGATACTTATTTGATAAATATATCGGGGTTGGCCTTTTAAAATTCCACGGGATTGCTAGCTGGACAGAATGTATCAGACTCAAAATCCAAATTTGAAAAGCAACATCCTGTGAGGCTGACATGGTCTCCTGAAAATATATATTGGATTCATCATCTACTTTATGTGAACAGTTTTACCCCACGGTTGAAAATTATAAATTACAAAAAACTGATCTTTATATTCGTTTTTAAGCTGCGTTAGATGAACAAAATAATCAATGTGACAATTTCACAAAAATTATGATTTGAAAACAATGAAAAAAACTAGTGAATCTTGCAATGAACAGTTCCCAATTTGTATTGCTAACGTAACAAATAAAACGATACTAAAAGAACTGTCAAGTGGCAAACCTGGTCCTATGCTGCGAGACGCAATACCCTGAGCACAAAAACCACAAACGTGGAGCCAGATGATTTGACAATGACTTGACTGGCACTCTTCTGCCACTGAAACACCAGCTAAGGCCAGATCAACAAGAGTCACTCGTCACCGCAATCAACGTCAACAGATATATTTCCGCTTGCTCCCCTAAGGAAACGACGCATTGTGCATAAGTGCTGGTCACCACCGGATAAATATTGGTGATGCTATTTCGATCATATAGCTACCTCGGGAGTATATCGATCTGTAAAAAATGAGGTCACTAATGTGATCTCATATATGCCAAAACAGAAGGTTATTGAACCCTTTATAGTCTATGGTTTCACCGGTGGCATTGTTAAAATGAAACTTAGGCGGTCTAGGTCTCTCATAAATTACCGACGACAGAACAACGTAACGAAAGACTCCTGCTCCTCTTCCGAGAATCGACGACACATTTGATGCAATCACTGGGGCATCCTGGGTTTCTACGCATGGTCTCAGGATCGGTTGCTGGCAGGTCGGGAAGCCCTCAGGCCGTAATCTAGACAGCGTTTCCAACAGGTCTTTGTTTGGTGCAATTCAAAGTGATGCCATTTGGCCTTTGCGACGCCCATGCGAATTTCGAGCGTATCACGAACAAGCGTGTTCAAGGGCAATCCATTGATATGTGTAGATGCAGCATACCTTAAGGGTATACTGGTGCATGGAAAGACCTTCGAGGTAGGCATTTATCATCTCTCAGAAAGTTTGAGCGCCCAAGGCAAGCAAACATAACTTTGAACCTGGAGAAAATCTCGCTATTGGTCAGAAAAAGATTTCAGTGGAACCTGGGCCACTTTATCTCTAAAATTGGAGAGAGACCGATTCTGATAAAGCAAACTCCGATCAAAACTGGTTCCGAAAACCGAGTCAACGTGAACAGAAGTGTTTGTTAGTACATCTGTATTTTACCGATGTTTTGGTCAAAAAACTTTACTACGATCGCCCAATGACTTTCGGTGTTTGCAGAGTAGAACGTAACATTCTCATTGGACAATTCGAACTGATAAAGTTTTCTTTAAACTCAAAAATGTCCTTAATAGATTTCCTATTTTTAGATTTTTGGATCCGAACCGCCATTTTAACTTTGACACAGATGCAAACAACATGGGATTAGACGCAATCTTGTCACAGTTACAAGATGGAACCAAACGGATGATTAGTTCAAACAGTGAAGCGTTAAATGAAACTGAACTATACTGCAGCCTAGCAACAAAGGAAGTGTTGGCTGTAGTTAAAGCTGTCAGTAACATTCACTATTAGATATATGGCATTCACTTTCTCCTTGGGATGGACCATGCATTCCTCCGTTGAGTTTTGAAATTTAAGAACCCGTGGAGAAAGTGAAATGTGTCTGGAGCGATTGCAGCAGTACAAGTTTAATGTCGAACAAAAGGTTGGTAGGAGGAACACAAACACCGATGCATTCTCGTGAAAGCCTTGCTCTGAAGAAGATCTGTACGCAGTGTATTTACACTGAAATGCGCTGCGACCTAAACCACACGAATCCAGAGTTTCAGACAACGGTCACGTGGAAGACAGTGATCAAGTGTCCACTGAGCGATGACGATCCTACTGACTAGAGTAATGATACCCTTCATGCCATTCAAGCAAACGACGAAAATGGTCGGCTTCACGTGCTGTGCGAACTGAAGGAGGAAGGCAAGAATAGTGCCGTGCTGCACCAAACGATTTCGTCGTCAAAGCCTACTGGGCCCAATATGAGTCTTTCATACAGAACGGCGGCCGGTTTAGTTGCTGCGAAAGCAACCACAAAAGGCACGTGTCCTTTCCACTTGTCCTATGTCAGAGGCCAGTAAAATTTGTGATAAGTGATATCCATGATACCCGTACCGGTGGGCATTTTGCTGTTCACAAAACTTAGCAGCGACTGCATGACGAATTCTAATGGCTTGGCGCCAGCCGTGACGTGCGCGAGTGATGCAAAAGGTGTTTCCACTGTACATTGCGCAGAGGACATCCTCTCATTGTTGAGGAAGATAAGCTACAACGTCGGTGTGCCACATGAGCGGGTGGCCATCGAGGTGGTGTGGCCACTACCAGAAAAGCAGGAGGGAATAGGTATAGCTAGTAACCTGATTACTCCCCAAATTGCTTCTTTTGCGATTCACTTAAATACGAAACTGTACCAACCGCGCAGAGTTTGTAGGCGTCGCCTCCCACCGCAAACCCTTCATGGATTATGTCGTTCTACGCGCGAAAAAAACGCGACCATCTTCAACACAACAAGCAGCTCTCTGTGCTGTTGCCGCGGTGATACGCCGTGACATTATTTACACTTGTTGCGAAAAACGCTTGTGAACCGGCGTGTTTGTAGGTAAGTCGAAAAGGGACGCCGCTATATTACCTGAAGTTTGCTGTCTAATTAATCTAATGGCGATGACATTTGTCAGGCATTATGTTAGCATTGCCGCCACTACTTTCTATGCTGCCACTTTACGAGTACCCTTACGCTTAGCACCACGTCGAAGGGATGAATTATTTGGAAGAAGGAGCATTCAATGGTATGTAATAAATTTAGGTTATTTTTTGTGATATGTAATATAACAAATTATGAAGACACCCAGTACAAATCTTTCGCGTGCAAGACAAAATTTTATGCAAAACAGATACCGTATGTCAAAATGTTCAGATAGTTTTAATAATGAATTGGTCCTGCCTTGAAGTATACCAAAGGCGTCAGTTAAAGTTCCAAAATAACATAGAACATAAAATTATGTGGCATCTGCGTTCTGACATAATTAAAATATATGTATGTTTTATGCAGTTTCTCTACTGTGACATCGTCATGTTTCATTATATTATAGCCTGCGACGCGCAACTTGTTACTGTTGATTTTGAGAAAAGCCTATCCTTAGTTCAAATGTTTTTTAGTGATAAACGAAAAATTAAAAGAAACAAAGGTAACCTGCGAAATACAAAAAAAACTTGAATATCACTGTGTCTATTACGTGAAAAACTTACTCCTTGTCCTGTGAGGTTGCATGCAATATTTCCTCCTTCTCGAATAAGTTCCATGCACTTTTCGGTTCCAAAAGCCATATTCGAGAACTCTCCTGAGACGGAGATTTGATATAAAGGTCACTATGTGCGCTGAAAACAACTTTATTAGTCAAAGCTACACGAAGTCTTATGTAGCAAGTGACTTCAAAACGAATAAATGTTTTTTTTCAAGTTTCCAAACGTTGTGCACGACGAGGAGCCCGGAAACTTGATGGCAAATGTTTGGATCCCGTTACCTTCAGAATCACCAGAGTATTTTTTTTTGTATTCTAGAATTGAAGTGCTGTAGGTACAGTATCAAAGTTTAACTTGAGATTTTTTGTTTGCTGCGCGCAAGTATGTCATCATTTGGCTCTTATAAATGACTAAAATTAAATTGATGATTTCATCGTCACTCAACTCTTTCTACCTTTCTACATTCCAGGCATTCTATGAAAACTCGACTAATGGTTTTGAAGTTAGCATAACCTGCGTTTACGGAAGACTATGGAAACGAGAAAAAGGGGTACACGACATGGTTTTCAAAGCTTTAAATTTCTTTCTTGGAGCATTCTTCACTGACATTAATTGTTTTTATCACAATGATAAAGACAATTTACTCCCCCAGCACTTTTTTGTTAACTTCCTGGGAAAAAAAAACACATGTGAACATTTAGAGTTACACTAAATAAATTATACTTTTAACGCTATACTAACGTCTCGATCATTTTTAGAGTAAGGAAGAATTCCGAAATTTTCTTCTATTTAGCACGAAATAGGGAACTTTTAGAATAGTTCCGTTGCCGACTAAAGAACCGAAAATATTTTGTACCAGTAGATAGCTCACGTTTGTCACGAGCAGAACTGCCCTTGAAAAATGTTAAGAGTGAGGTGTTGTAGTAGGACATATTTTCAGCGAAACCCCATTCACAAAGGTGCTTTTTCTTGGCACGTCTACCCGAAATAGAAGCATAAAATAGAGGATCCTTGCGATACTCAAACTCGGTAGTGCGATGTAGATATCGCGCAAAAGTTTTTGTTTCTTTTTCTTTACGGTTTTTTTTACATACATGTTCCCTCCACACACAAAAAACATTGTCTTGATTTCAGAGTCAATTTAGATTAACAGTGAACTTTCAACAAATTTTTAGTCCCTGATTAAAAATTAGCATGCGTATCCTAAGCATGGTCTTTCTCTGACGGCAAAAAAAATAGCGAACGACCACACAAAATGTTTTGTGATTGACAGGGCAGCATATGCGTTGTGGAAAGACAGGTTAAATGAGATTTGCCATTGGCTAGTGTGCTGTACAATATCTGCAATGGATCCTTAGAACGCAACCTGGGCGGTGGCAGCGGGGAAGCAAGCGGGCGTGTCATCACAGACTGGTCACGTGGGTATCTTTAAATGGCGGCTGCCAGATGAAGGGGGCGGGATAAACGGAGTGCGTCACCGGAGGGTACGTGTAAGCAGCGGGAACTATGAGGAGGCGGAGAGCTCGCTCCCCGTGATCGTGTTTTTTTTTTTTCGGCACAGCGGTGGCCTACACGTGGGAAAGGGGGTGGAGAGGGGAGGGCGAGCTTTGTGGCAATTCGCGTGTATGTGAGAGGAATAACAGGGAGAGAGGGAGCAGTGCCTCTACTGAAGAGGGGGGCTTTGTGTTTGTACATTCATTTTTTTCTGTAACTGTAACACTGTAAAAGCTACCGCATAAAGAAGTACAGATCGCAGAAATCGCAAGTTCCGCCCAAATGTAGCGGTAATAGTGAGTATATTATGCAAAACTCTCAGAACTTATCAATATAACATTCGAAAGTTGTAAGCGATATTTTTTTTTTAAATGTCAATTGGAAAATAAGTTTTTTTTTTATATTTTTCGCTAACTGATGCCTTTCAGCTCATTGTATTCAAGAAATCCGTCGGCCGCTATTTTCCTATTGAATTGTTTGAAAAAACACTTACATATTCACATTGAAATAACAGACCGTTCTTAATATATGCTATCTGGTTCGGAACCCTAGGTCTACATTTGTGCAAAAAATGAGCCTTAGGTAGCGGGAATTGTTTCTCGGTAAAGGACTGCAATTTTTTTGACAGTCTTTATGTGACTATCTGAACATTTTGTTTTAAATTAGAGCGCATTTTTACATTTTTAAACACATTTTTGACGTAATCACAATTGCCAAACATAATTATATTATGACGTTGACTCTGAAGTGGTAGAATGTTTCGAATTGCTCCTCAGCAATCTAAATTAAAAAAAAAGATTGTTGAACTGCGAAGGTATGGCACGTATACAAATTTTGTATATTACAACAAATTACTTAATATTTGGGTTGCGAGGTTGATTTCTAGTGATGTGAGCCTACGAAACATGCTTCCCAAAACAATGATCTATAAGTAAATGCAATTTTCAGAATCACTGACTTGAGTCTCGCTAACAAAATATATTCATATATGGGGGAGGGGTGCTATTTTTAACTTACGCATGCTATTTAGATGCTTAAAATTTTTGCAGGTGGGGGCGGGGGGGTTTATTGTGTACTTAAGGGTATGATCCAGAGTCTCCCAGAAGCGCCCTTATTGTTCTAGTTAACACCCTAAAACAGGCTTCTCATGATGCAAGCAAAATTCCACATATCGGTGTCTCGAGCATCAACTGCACAAGAAGCTCGAAACTCAAGCAGCTGTTATTTTCACGGGATCCGAAAAAAGAGAAGAAATGAAATGCGCAGAAAACTACAATAACTACAGTTTTGAATGCTCCAGCTCCCTATTACTCGAGGTTTGAAAGATAAAGGTTACGGAATATCTTTTGTCCTCCTCGTCAATCTTTCCTAGAAAGCATAATACCTGAAGTCCAAGGATGTATTTCACACGAAAAAGGCTTCGGTAAAAGCAATATTTCTTCAATGCAGTCGCTAAGAGAACCCCGCTAAAGATATCTGAAGTGGCTGGGTTATAGCACCCCGTACGTCATAAACCAAACTCTTCTAAACTCTTTTACACCCTTCAGAAAAGAATGGTGCACGGCCAACGTAATCCTTCTTCATTATTATAACTTAATTATTATTTCAGAAAGGGAATGCGAAGCGTGTAGATATGTGTGTAAGTGACAACTACGCCCTTGTTAAACACTTCAGAATGTAAATAGTTTTGTATGCACAAAACTTAGGATTGCATTTCAGTGAAAAATCACAGGGCAACAATAGGCGCGCTTAATTATAATTGTCCTTACCGTTTTGAAGTGCTGTTACGAGGAGGAGCGTGACGAAAGTTATGAGAAGCATTTTTTAAGAGAAATATTTGTCAGTGCCCGACGATGTATACCTGAAAAAAAAGGAACATTTTGACTAACTTCTAAAAGCTTAAACTGGAAATTAAACTGAAAATTCGAATCGTGTAGCACTTCCTATTTAGTAATTCATGTGGTCAACCCGCAATTTGCTTAACATTTGAAATCATGGAATGGTTTTTCACAGTGCACCGCACTCTGAGAAACAGATCTATCTGTCCGCCCAGCCGTCAGTCTATGGACATTTTTTTTCGATAAGTTTAGCTGAAAAATCGAATTCAAATAGAATTTTACCCCATTTTAGTTCCCGTCTTACGTGGCAATGTGGCTGAACACCTTGAAGTCTTGTCACGTGACCACGCCCCGTGGTTCCAGTTCACGTGACGTAAATATTTAAACATAATGCGTTCCTTAATAATCTTTAAAACAACTGTCCGCCCCGAAAATCAATATGAAACATTCGTTACTTAATTTTTCGCATTCCAGGCAATAGGATCTTTTGAGATAACGATCCGCAACAATGATTTATAAAAGCTTTGTTGTACACCCTCGTTTTTAAAAGAATGGATCAAGCAGTATGTTCTTAGAATGAGGACAAACTGTATCGTTAACCCATATATTTTTTTATTTTGTGAAACATTTGATGCAGTTTTGTAGACACCCCACTGGAGATATCCATGACGCGAACTATCAACAAAATGTTTAGAGTACACAGAAATAAAAAACCTTCGATTTTAAAATGTACCAATCGGACACGAAATGTAAGTCACTGCGACCAGCAAGCGGTCCCCCACTTATTTTTATATACAGGTGAAATTATGGACCAGGTAAAACTAAACGCCCGAACGGGTAATAAAAAAGGAATGCTGTACATTTCGCATTTATAGGATGTTCAATAAAATAACATGATTTTTGTATTCCGTCTATATGCAAATAATGTGCGATAGCTCGTGATTAGTTTTTTTCACGAGCAGCACTTGCTACGAAATATTGTCCTGTTAAATGCGGGAAAAAAACTGAGTATTTACACATAACATTTTTGCCTGGTACAGTCACTTAGTTGCAGAATTAGTTGACTGACATGGGACATATGCCGTCTCACATGCAACATGATCACGAAACGCCTCCGTGCAAATAGCTTATTGTGCTTCCAGGCTGAATCAGCCCAATTAAAAATTCATCTAAATGTTTTGCTGTATTGTGATGTTCTCTGGAGTGCGCACTAAACACGTATAATATGCCCTGAGGCAACACCGGACAAGCCTAGTATGTCTTGGTGAGAACACGTACTGGAACAGTGCTAGTGAGTATTGGTGGGCCCAATAAACAAGTCTGAGTGACATGTTGAGCTCGCCAAACTAGCATTACGTTTCCTGGTATCAAAATCAGACTAGCTCAGTGTGTCCTCGTGTGTTCACCTAACCAGTATAGTGTGTTTTGACGTGCATAACAAGTCAGGATACAATAATCTAGTGTACACAGAAGATGCGTGTTGTGGATCTCTAGTGCGTCATAGTAGGACACTAGTTGGAATGTACACTACTGGTGTAGTGTACATTCCAGTCAACGTCCGAACGTTCAGGTGCGCGAGTAACGCATGGTTACGTACATGGGTGTTTTAATCTTCATTGAAGCACGCGTTTGGGTAGAATTTTCACCTTTTTTAATACCTATCTTGTGTATTTTATTGACTTTTAACATAAACCCAAATTTCGAACATTGATTTTTCTCTTGAATACAAGTTCAATATAACATTTTTAAAATGGTGTCGAACCAGAATTGAAATGAACCGAAAACCGTAACCGAATAGTTATTTTAAGTCAAAGCGGAACCGAGCGAAACTGAAATCATCGTCGCCATCTTAAAACTGAACCGCAATCTGAAACTGAAAAATATTTACGGCAACAGATTTACAAATTCAGCCTATATTTTGGGATATTTCCAAGGATCAAATATTTCAGGTAAAAAAAAAGAACACATGGTTGATTTCATTTTAACTCAGGCACAAAGTTAGGGTCAAATGGTTAATTCGTCTAAAACAAAATACATGCTTTTAAGCAATTCCTATAGTAAAAGAAGACGCAAATGGCACGTTCGCCGGATTTTTTGTTCTCACGTAATGGACCGTTGAAGCGGCCAAGGTGGAAATTGAGGTTTCCCCAGCTTATTGGGGGTGCAATATTTCGTTCCATCCCTTTTCCTACTTTTTACGCTACATCAATATACAATTTTGGGGACACTCTCGAGATATGCTTTTTTTATTATTATTTTGCTAATTAAGCTTCTAGGTCATAATATTCTTAATGTGTTTTTTTATTTGTCAAACCGCCTCTTGTGACGATATTTGACAACGTTCAGCAAGCTGTGCTCTGTGACCTAATCAACATATTGTTGTGATATATACATCAACGTAAAGCTCCAATCAAGTTCTTTCTTTTGAATACAATTTGATTGTTTTGCAATAAATATATATCGCGCTACGTGTGCCTGAAAAACGAATATATCGAAAAACTAGCAAGTTTGCAGTCGATTTTCTAAAAAAGACACCTTTTATTATTCCATTTTTTATTCATATTTAGGTAATATAGTAGGCTATCAGAAACTACCACCAGAAATTGTAATATATTGTTTGTATGGCCGCTATTAAGACTCAAATCTCGTGCTGTGAGCGTTTTGAACGGGACTTCGCACGGGTGCTCAGCTGAGCAGAATTTTGGCCTATGTAAGGTTTTCTATTTATTGTTAGCAGTTACCTCAATATCCAACCATAAACATTTATACAATTTATAGGCAGTGTACTTAAAAAAAAGTTACTTAGAACTCCGTATCCACAAGTGCGGGCACAGTGCATACTTCCTGCCATGCAATACGGGGAAATGCAGATCGTTGGAGAATTCCTCTGGGGCCTTTTGCTTTCGGCTTTGAGTTTGAAATACCGAACTTGATATGTAATTGTCATATATTCTTATGTCAAACAGATATGCATATACATATGTAACGATTTAGTATCTGACGCTAGGAAGTACGGTTTATTTTAGCACGTACGGACTTTCTTCGTAAAAACGAGCTTTTCGTAACGTGTGGGGATTCTAAATGCGTTAGTCTTGTAATTTGTTTCATTTCTTTTTTTCAGTGATTCATGCCGGGTTACCTAGACTCTTTTCCTCTTGACTTAAATTTGTCCGGGTGTCTAGGGTGTTACGTATCAAATCCGTCAATTCATAGGCCGAAGCTCAAACACCTTACAAATCACGTCAGTGCCAAGAAAAGAAAAAAATATATTGTTAGGATAAATATTGTTGGTTCACTGGCTTTATACGCTCAGATATTGAGGTAAGTACAAACATGAAATAGAGAACCTACATAGGTCGAAATTCTGCCTCATTGAGCGTCTATGGGAAGTCCTGTTCAAAACTTTCATAGCACGAGATTCGACTCCTAATAGCGGCTGTGCAAACAATATATTACAATTTATATTGGTAGTTTCTGGCTGACTACTACAAGACCTAACTGTAAATATTTAAAAGATGGGAGGTATTTTCTTTAGAAAATCAACTTTAAAATTGCAAGTCCTTCTAAATATTTGATTTCAGGCAAATGTTCCGCGCTATATGTTTAGCGCAAAGTATTGACATTATACAAAAATATGAGCTTAATTGGAGCTTTACGGTGATGTAAATATCGTAAAAATATATTATATTAGGTCACACAGCACAGCTTGCCAAACTTCGTCAAATATTGTTGCAGAAAGGCGTTCTGACAATTAGAAAATAAACAACTTTAATATATTATGACATAGACGCTTTATTAGCATAACTCGCTGTTTGCATCTTATTTTGTTAAAGGAATTTACTGTAGCAACTAAAATTTTCAGAGGCGTTAATTATGAGTTAGTGTGTCTTCCTGAGTCACTTGTATTACTGGGATACAAGTGAACGAAAACCAAAATGTAAGCTTTATAGCCGCCATACAAACGAAATATTACATTTTCTGTTTATTTTACTTAACAAAGCACTGCAATAGGTAGCTAGAGAAAAACAATTAGCCAAAAGAAATAGGTGGCTTTTTTTAAAAATCGACCTCTAATTCGTAAATTTTTTTTAAAAAGTCCTTACTTTACGAAAAATACTGACCTTTGTCTTTTACACACATTAAACTTGTTATCATTAGAAGGAGTATACTCTAAGCTTTCTGAAAATACTAATATGTTAAGAAACATCATGTAGGCCACACGGAAGAGCTGGTAAACTTTAACAAATATCGTCCAAAAACGTCATATTGACAAATTTTCTGAAATATATTTCATAAAAATAATAGCTTTAAAATTATTTATCAGAGAATAAATGTGTTCACAGGTATTCGTTAAAAAATAAGAGGCGACAATTTTGAATTAGTGTATTTTTGCGAGTAAGTTGATTTACTGACAAAACAGTCAAACAAAATCAAATTTCAAGCTCCTATAGTTGCCATACAAACAAAATATTATATTTTCTATTTATATTACCTTATAAAGCACTGCAATAGCTAGCTAGAGAAAAAATACAGCCAAATTAAAGGTAGACGTTTTTTTTATATAATAACCGACCTTCAATTTGCCAATATCTTGAAATAGTCCTTGCTTGACGAGAATACACCGCCCTTTCTTTTTTACACACAACGTTAAATTAATCATCAATAGAAATAGTATACTCTTAGCTTTATGAAAATACTAATTATGTTACGATATCTCAAATAGGTCACACGGAAGAGCTGGTCAAACTTTGACAAATATTGTCATAGATACACATTTTGACAATATATAAAACAAAAGGGAAGATACATATTCCCAATAAAATGATTTACCATAAACAATCCCTGTTCTGGGAGTGGCCCAAAAATGCTACATTGCACTACCAAAAAAAAATCAAAAAGTTAGAAGGTGTGAAACATGCCACCTCTGACAGGCGAGAGAAAGGTCAGTTTGCGCCTCGGCGGCTTAAAATGTGCAGAATTCGACAACAAAAAAATCGCCCGAACTTGCGGTTTGCACTCCCTCTCACAGAAGGGTTTGCCCCAAAACACATATTTTATTCGTCAAAATTTAAAATTCGATTCCAAATCCGTGCCAGAGTTGAGAGTGGAGCCACCCCTTCACACACATGTATATATATTGTAAGGAAGAAGAAGTAGCACGGACCGACAGGCAGGGCTTGTACCAAGCGCGCGCTCGGCACGGGCGCTTCTTGAAGT
>JAZHYW010064107.1:0-11548 GCA_037355805.1 Ixodes ricinus
TAGCTGCAATATCGGGCGCATTAGTCAGCAACGATGGTGCGAAGGCTTTCGTTGCCTTACCTCGCTTAAATCGCAAAGCGATGAGCAATGACCTCGCCATATTTTTGGATAGTCTTTTCGATTCTGGACATTTCTAAGCCTAAATGAACGCGATTGGACCTTTCCAAATACCGACGGCACCAGGCGGTGGCTGCACGAACTGTACAATCGGAGGAAGTGGACCTAACCCTGCGCCACACGCAATCGATGGAATGGGAGCTACGCTGACTCAGTTTCTTCGCCTTCGGACTGCTCGTGAAGCCTGCCTTCGCACCGTCGCCACAACGCGCGACTTGTGTCTACAGAGGTGGCATCCATGTGTACGGCGCTAACCCACTCGTCTATAACGCGTGCGCGTGTGTGTTTTGCGACTTGATGCGAACGTTGTACGCCCAGCATAGCTTCTTTATTTTCCATATGCTTCGGTAAGCGACACAGTGGGAATGGGAGGACACCCTGAGCGCCTTCATGCCGTGCTATGCCCGGATTGCGTGCGCACGGCAGCCTCCGGGCGCGCTGCGCATGATAGAGGCGATTGCCCGAGCTTGGGAGCAGCCACGGGAGCAGCTGAAACAGCTGTTTTGGAGCAGGTTGGGAGCAGCTAAAACTACGTTCTGGAGCAGGCTAGGAGCAGCTCAGATCAGTTTTCATTGCACTTCAGCTTGTGTCTTAGACAAGCACGGGAGCAATTTCAATCGTGCTTAGCAGCACAGATGAACATGAGTGGTTAGGGACCTAGGTAGATGGGATAACAGTGTAACAGATGCGAAAACTTGAAACTTTGTGAGCCTTAATGAGAATCAAAAAGCAAGTACCCTATGTTTCTGAAGATAGCGTCCTTGATATTTTCTGAGTGGCTTTCAGCTGCTCAAAATGCAAACCAGCACTGCTTATCGCACAACCCACACGTGCTCGACATAGTAATTATATGTGCGAACCACGTGACGTGCGTAAGCAACGGACGTGCAGTTGCACGGAGGAACAGGGCAACAAATTTCGAGTTTATCCTATTGTGCAACTCGATATCGAAGCAGCAGACTACGATTAACGAAGTTATCGTATTTGAAGCGATAAGCAGGAGCAAGGTTAAAGTACGCCGAGCAGATCTACCGCTCGCGTAAGAGCTGCTGGCCGGCAAGGTTTCGGATCGGACCGCGTTTCAGTTCTATCAAATCACGATTTATCTTGCGAGAATGCGGTTCCAACTTCTAACGATGAAGTACTAAAAGGAATATTTTGCTCATTTGTTTTCAACTGGCTGACGTCCGGATCCCGGGCCGCAGAGCCTCAGGCAATCTGACGCTTAACGACTCGACCTCACCTCGGCCGACTTGCTTAACCGCTTATGGTTGAAGAATAACAATCCAGTCGCAGGTGGTATAGCGCTTAGAATCCGAGTTTTTTTTCGCGCGCTTCCGACTCGGGATACACAGGGAGAATAAACAGAACAAAGGATTGCAAGGCCGACCAGGCTAAACGCGCTCATTGTTGCCAATCGAGTCGATAAAAACCGAAACCAAGACAAAATAAAAAGTTTTTTGGCGCACGTTTTGCGATTTGGCGCATAATGGCGCGAGGTATTGGCTGTGGCGCAGTTTCTGCAACATGGCGCAGGATGGCGCAGACACATGCGTCTGGCGCAAAATGGCGCAAATGGCGCAGCCGTTCCACCCCTGAATTATAAATATGTTGCAATTACGTGTTCTACTCGCTGATCCACAGCCTCCTTCCGAATTTCCCTCGATTTTTCATTACCGACTTCCGCCGCTTGGCATCGGGCACTCGCAGCGTGCAGCAACGCTTCTCGGAAAAAGTCCATTGTCAGCATGGCAACATCTTTGGAAAGCGGATTGCCCTGACTCAATCGGCCCAATATTGATAGCACACAAAAGCAGACAGCGTCCCAATAGACCTTTTTCTAAATTACTGAAGCATCGAGGAAAACGCCGAAAGTGTAATTTCACGGTCCGCGCGCGCTGGCCTTCCTCTTATAAAAGATTCGAAGTAAATAATCATAATAAGACTGACGAACGCGCGTGCAAGGCAAAATTAGTTTTAGACGTTTTGCTTTAGAACAATTTACTACTGCAGACGCCAGCACGTGAACGCGATAGGACTCGTAGCATGCACCTCGGTGCTTGGGAAATTTGTGTGCTATCAGCAGACCTTTCCAGCTGACAGTCTCGAACAGAGCGACCGGGCAAAAGAATGCCGAGTCACTGAGCTGGACGCATGCGCAGCGCCCGATATACCGCACAGCAGATCAACAGCGCATGCTTGGAGAGCGCTTCCACAGCCCAGCAGACAAAAATGACAGCTCGCAGGAGGCGATTTCTGCAAAGGTCTATACCCGGCCGATTGAGTCAAGGCAATCCACTTTCCGAAGACGTTGCCATGCCGACCATTATCGCGCTCATTTGGGCTTAGGAATGGCCAGAATCGAAAGACTACCTAAGAAATGCGGCGATGGTCATTGCTCATGCTTTGCGATTTAAGTGAGGTAAGGCAAGTTAAAGCCTCCTGTACCCTTCGTTGGTTAACGCGCCCGATATTGCAGCTACGACGAGCGGCGCTCAATCAGCGGGGCACCGCCATGTTTCCCCGCATCCCTACCGGAGCCAGTCACATGATTTCAAAACCCTCTCCTAGGTACTGCGGCCAGTGGCGGATCCAGGGGGGGCGACGGGGCGCCCCCCCCAAACCAAGTCGACTCTCCCTCCCCCTTCAAGGAGGGCAATTTGACATGGGTGGACCCCCGGTGCACACGAAATGGGAGAATAGCATCCTTACAAATTCCCCCCCCCCCCCCAAAACGGGGTTCTGGATCCAGCCCCGGACTACGTGCTAACTTTAGCCGCGGTTAGCTTTCTCGAGCAAACGGGCCCAGAAGTAAAAACAAAAGGAACTATTTTCTTTTGGTCAGGTGTCTCACTTTAAGTCACTATTGTAAAACTTGAAAACACTAAGCAAACAAAAAATGAGCCTCAGCTTTTGTAGATATTCAGTCTGGTAAACACGAAATAGGACCGATCACAAAAGTTTTATGCTTACAACATAAGAGTAATGCCAATGTTAAAGAATTACTCACACCATTAAGTGATCAATATTACTTTTGCACTGAGAGCTAGGGACAGTTAAATGACTGCAGCGTATCAATTATTTTTATTTTATGGATAGCGGTCGAGAGTTGAAGCAACATAGCAATATAATTTAGTGCTATGCGTGGACCAAGTAGTGGCAGAGTGCGACGTTATGTCAGATATTGTGTACATACGCATGTTGCGCGCGCCGATGAAGATGGAAAAGTACTAACACTTAACACTCTCGAGTGCATTGAAAGCTAAAGCTTTTACACGTACTGCCCAGGCTGTAATGTTTGCATCTCCATAGTACTTTATTACATTCAGACGTGGTGAAGCTACGTCTCCGATTGCTTGCGATAGAACGAGCAGAAGAAATCCAACGCTGGGTTGCAGAAAAATCCACGCGCCGTAGGCTGAAAATCTTCTCAATCAAGGGCTTGCCACAAAGCGCGCACTGGTAGCAAACTTTCGCTACGTGATTTTACGCAGCCAGAATTGTTCTTAAAAGACAACGTTTACTCACGTGAGCGGCACATGTGAACATTTTATGTTGACTGTGGCACACGTGGCCAGTAGCATAGGCTTTTCTCTAATCCGAGCTAAATCACCGTGTAAACTAGAAACCAAAGCAATATTGATAATCATGCGTGTGATCGCCGTGAAGCAGTTTGTTTTACCGTAACTGCGAGCGAAATGGACACTACGCGAGAGCATGCTGCCTTAAAATATTTCACTGCACAGACACGTGTGCTCGGTAGGCTCAGTGCTGGGCAGAGATACTCCAAAAAAGTATTTGGGAATACAAATACCGAGATACATTTGTCTTTATGCAAAAGGATATCCTCGAGATACTTCTGCAAAAATGGCGAAAAAGTATTCGAGAATACAGGTACAAATATCTTATATAAATATACCGGAGGCATGCGGTTTAGAGAAGCTCGTTTTAGCGAACGCCATTTTACCGATCCCCGGCTTATCGAATGCCTTTATAGAGAACCCAGTTTAGAGAAATGGCGATAAACCCTTTTAGCGAACCCGGCCGCGCTGGCGTCGCGTACGGGTAAATCACGATAGACAGCTAACATTTTTGTAATGAGTTGCCGCATTTCCCCCCCCCCCCAAATTTAGTTTGTTTTTAATTGCAAAAAGGAACTACTCATTGCCGAACACTCATTCTCCACTTAAATGTACACTGGCGGCCCAAACCAGATGCCAAGGTTTCAGAACTAACCGTTAGCTCATCCAAATTTTCAGTGGGAAAATGGCTGACCCGACTCTGGAATACATGGGGCTGAATGGCACAAGTTAACGACAAACGGCAAAGACGAGCCCCATTTTCCCATTAAAAGTTTTAGTAACTTTTACATAATGGGAACAGTTAGTTCGAAACTTTGGCATTTGGTTTGGACCACTAGCACTACATTTGCGTGCAGAATGAGCGTTCAACGATACATACATAGTTTATTTTTGCACTGACAAAAACACTTTTGAGGCGGGGGGGGGGGGGGACATCCCGTATATTTACGATATATCGACAGAGAAATGCGGGGGAGGCAACTGACAATAAAAATCCTGGTGCCAATTAAAACAGCTTGCAATTCTGAAATCTGTAACTCTCTCTACACTCTGTTCGCTGGTCTATTTCATTTAACGTGTCAAGTCTACACATCGGGTTACTGTTGCTAGAAAGGCAAGCATCCGACCTACCCGCTCGTAGAAGTGGACATATTGTAGAACAATAATAAGCAAAACATCTTGCACCCTATAGTGCCGACGTAGAAGTTGCAGCTGCCCTACGTAAACTCCCCTTTGTAGCCTCTGCAGGCTAGCGCTATCCTACAAGAGATGGGATTGCACAACTTTTCCCAGCTTATCAGATTAACCGGCGTTTTTCTTATAAATTTGTGTTTCGATCCTACATCGGAGTAGCTAAGTAATGCCACTCACTCCCGTGACAGCTCGAAGTGACCCTAATAACAAACAAGTGCATTACTTGTTCCCGATTTGCAGTGAAAAAAAACAAACATTTTATACATCTCGAGGCAGTGCCCCAAATCAGAAGAGGCTGGAGCAAAAGCTGTGGAAACGCAAGTTTAATTTCTTAAAAATTATTTATAGCCTGTACACAATCATGCATATAGACATTATCCAACTAAACACTCATTCCACACTCTACCATGAAACAGTCGAGACAATCCCTTAAAGGAACCCCGGCGCAGTAAGCAAAGGGAGGGGGACAACCCATCATAGATTGAAAAAAACCCAAGCTGAGCAGAACATGCTTTGTGGTAGGTAAGGCTTTCCACGCTCTACCACACACAGCCCAACTTCTCAGCAAGCTGCCTCAGAAACTGCGACCTCAAGGACCAAAACACAATTCGCCCCTTAGCCAATCACTCGCAATACAAATATGCCAGAGGCACGCTAGCGTTCAGTAGCGGCAAGTAAGACAATCTTGAGAGAGAGCTGTCCGTTCGAGGCATTGTTATTCGTAAGTTGAACAGAAGTAAAACAGTCAAAACAAATTTTGTCAAAAAGGAAAAAGACGACCCAACTAAAGTGAGCGAGAGTGCCGCTGCCAAACATGCCGAGCCTCGTCCCATCGCCGCAGCCACAGACCCCGCACAGCTGAGACGAAGCCAACGTCCACCGATCGCAGTGGCAAGGCTCCCTTTCGATTCGGGATTTTTTTGTACTCTCTTTCGCGACTCCTTAGGCGCTTCTCTCCATGGGCGAGGTCGGACGCGCAAAACAAACGGCTCGCCACGCGACCGAGAGCCTCCCAGGTTCGTCGCGGAAAGACAAAGCGAGAAGGTTAGCCCACTAACCTCGGCGGCAGACCCGCGATTCCCGGTCGCGCCGCACCTCCCAGCTAACCGGCCACCCCGCTCCTACAAACGTCTCGACTGCTCGCAGACGGGCACTGGGCCCGCAAAAGGTCACGCACGCACACTCTTGCTGGATCGGTCCCCGCGAGCTTCTGGGGCGTGTCGAGGCCTCCAAGAAAGACGGCACCTACAGTAGCAAAACCCCTCTCCAAGACCCCTGCCCTCGTTGCCAGACCTCTACCCCTCTGGACCGATCGCCTCCTTCCAACTCCAAACAAGTTGTAAAAGCGGGAGACGGGGAGGGCAGACAGAGTCGAGGAGCCCGGACAAGAAAATCTGAAACATTTATAAAAAGAAACAAAAAGCGGCAGAGGGTGCCGGGAAACAGGCTCCCCACGCTACTCCCACTCGGTGGTGCCAGGGGGCTTGGGCGTCAGGTCGTACATGACGCGGGAGATGCCGCTCACCGACTGGATCTCGCTCACCATCTTCTTGATCACCTGCACGTTGAGAGGAATACCATCAAAGGACGGCCTCTGCCACATTCGAGGCTGTCCAGACAGAATAGAGCAAATGCCGTCGCAACAGAAAAACCCCTAGAGTTCTCTGAAAAAAACACAAACGTTCCAGCACATGCGTTTCTTTTCAGTGAGATCATGAGCCAGCTAATTAGCATGGCTTTCCGCCTCGCCTCCTCGCTGTCGTCCTAGTCCCCCTACTGTTTTCGGGAGATTGGGGGACCGACGACAGTCAGCAGAGCATGCGAGTGGCTGTCCAAACCCACGTGATGAGCACGCTCTAATCCTCTGTCCAAAAACACGAGCAAAGAAAAGCTTTCCCCCTGGCATAAAAATAATTGGGCAAAAGCCGACCGGAAGTGGAGAAAAGCCTTTACTTCAGGTACAACAGATGCAGGGACTGTAGAAAACTCACCCCCTTTAAATGGGCCTTCACTAGTCGCCCAAATTTCTTTTTGCCAGTTGCAACCGTCCCCGTTTATTGGCAGCGAGCAGCTGATACGAATCTTCCCGTCAACACTTTTGCACTCGTGCATTTATCCCTTTGAGGATGAATAACGAGCGCGACAGTGCGTTCGAAAGTTCCCGCCTAGAAGTAAGCCTTCCCGAAACCTGGAAGGTTCTGCTATACCTGT
Source organism: Ixodes ricinus (assembly GCA_037355805.1). Taxonomy (NCBI): domain Eukaryota; kingdom Metazoa; phylum Arthropoda; class Arachnida; order Ixodida; family Ixodidae; genus Ixodes; species Ixodes ricinus. The sequence continues at coordinate 7,104 of JAZHYW010064107.1, forward strand.
TGTCTTTAGGAAACTCCATAGTCGTAGTTTGTGCCGTGTTTTCCCTCCTGGGGAAAACACGGCACTCTCTAGCAGTAAAAGTAGACGCTCCATGCATATGATACACGCAAGATGGTCGATTCGCACATCGGCTGCTCTGGCAGTAAAGGCAATCGAAAGCTAGCTCTTCCAATTCGGGCTTCCAAAGCTCCTTAGAATTGATTTCGGAGATAAGAGCGCATCCTCCGATCAGAAACAGCTCCAAAAGTACAGTCGGGAGCAAAAGTTTCCAGGGCACGGGAGCGCCAGCTGAAAAGACTGACTGCGCCTTCTTAAGGCGCGTTGCCCCCTCTCAAGACTCACGCTTGCGAGGCGCTCTTCCTGCGTTCGCAGTCATGCTTTTTCAGCTCGCTCGCTTCGACACCCACCACATAACAGGGCCTGGCGCAAGGCTGCGAAATGTTATCTGTAGCATGCACGAGCTCCGTCACCGATCACGGTGGCTGAGGCAGACACGCATGCATGATGGCTGTCATCAGCGGCACCTTGCGCCGGCCCCGGTTATCTCGTCGCGCGTCAGGCAGAAGCGAGTAAAAGACATGACTTCGAGCACGAAAGGAAGCACATTCTCGAAGCTGTGAATCTGGAGAGCAGCCGCGCGCCGTCAGAAGGCACAACCAGTCATTTCTGCCGACGCCTCCCGCGCCCGCAAACTTGTGCCGCCCGACTGTACACTGGCAGGAGTCCAAGACCACGGAAATGTCACGCAAGCGGACACGCGTAAAGCAAAATCAAAGCGGAACTAAAGCAAGAATTTTCGCCCTCAAAATTTCGATTTATTTCTTCTCAATCTGGAGTTTGCAGGCAGTGTAGGCGCTTCCTTCAAGAAACAAGAAAAAAAACCTGCGCACCAACTTATTCTTTTGTACTACCCCTTTAATGAAGAAAGGACCCCAAGCACTAGGGGGAAACTTCTTGAGAAAAAAATAAATGATTGACCGCCAAAAGGGTTAACTTTGCCACCTCGGTCTTTGGAATTTGGCTAACGCGTGGCCGCAAGCCACTGCCGAGCGACACAAGTCCATATAGAGCCCGGTTCAGAGCGGGCGATGCGGGCATATGCATCAAACAGTCGCACTCTCCCTCCCCAGGGTGCACAGCATCATTCAGCACAGCTCTTCAGCAGCTCCGTGGCAAGCACGCTCGGAATGGAGGGGAGGGACGCTCAAGCAGCCGAGGGTTCCTCCCGGTGACGGCGCCGGGAGTTCATCAAGTTCCAGACTTAACTCTTACAACCACACTGTTCCCTTTTCAGTGATTCTAGTGCCCAAATCTGTAGTGTCGTCGGATTATTGTCGGTCGAACAGCAGCTAAGCGCCACCTGCCACTGATGGTGGGGTCCCACTGGCTGAATCCCGGAGCGCCTTCCAAAATCCGCGTGGCGGAGTGGGGGCTTCATTGGTGGGACCCGCTCCCAAGTGACGAGCGGAAGATGAACTCGCATTTTTGGGCGACCCACCCGAAACGGCCGGCCCTTCAAAATGGGCCACTGCCTCTCTCAACTTCTCTGGCGATGCCGATCAATGCCTCAACTCGACTAAGCTTGACTGCCGACCAGTCACAAAATGTAATTGTTTGGCTGCAGAGAAATAACACGCGACACAGGCTGAGTGTAAACGGCTCCTACCACGGGAGCCACTGGGGAATCGCAAATGGCAGAGGAAGAGGTCCGCGTTAGCCACCATCGCATACGGCTGGCCGCCTCGGGGCAGCAGGGCACGCACTGCATGTCGCCATTGGTGGAGTCTATCAGATTGTTGGCAACGGCTCAACACAAAGAGGTAACAGAGCTTCATCACTTGCACGGTTCTTGCCTAGTCTGTTCTTGGGCCAGTGGCGTATTGCCTTGCCCGGGGCCCGTCGCAGGGTCCGGCCTCATTCCGGCGCTCGGCCCAACCACCTGTGATGCCCTTTTCCCCGAGAATGCCACGCACAGCGAGAACATGGGAGGGTGAACATGTATGGTTCGGGGTCCGTGGTGAGGTTACTACACAAACACTTACTGGGAGCTCTCGGGGAGCGGCGTCGCAAAGTCAACTGTGGCCGCTGATCGCTCTGGCGTCACGGCGACCTAAAGAGTCGCAGAAGGCTGTGCAGTGGGGTGGCAGCCTACGGGGGGGCAGGTGCTTGTTGGGGGTGGCGGGCACACCGGTCACTGAAGTCCCGGGTGATGAAGGTGCGCACCACGACGCAGTGCTGGCACGAGGGCTGGCGGCTCACCACGTCCCGGTCCAAGTGCAGGGGCAGCAGGAGATGGCGGGCATCTGGGGACAGCGAGGCCGCGGGCCCGAGGCCCGAGCACCTGCTGGGCCAGGGGTCGGTCGCACTGCCGCAGCGTGCTCAGCACCAGCGGCGCCAGGGCACGGGGCGTCCACGTCTTGCACCGGGAACGCCACGGGGCCCCCGAACACGTACACCACCCTGCAGGGAACCCCCCATAAGCTCTTCTCGCCAGAGCCGGTCGAGAATACGCGCCTCCCACCGAGCACCCAAAACTCCGAGACTACTTCCCAGACACGAGAAGCATTCACACTCCCCACTCGTGGCGGTCGCACGATTGGACTAGGAGACGCGGCCACCCACACTTGCAGCAGGCACCTCCGAATCGCTTCTCAAAAGCTCGGGAGCCGCCACAACCTGGTCTTTCCCGCGACGGCTGAGGCTGCCGTCTCCCCCTTCCCATTGCCACCACCAGCGGCAAGCGCTGCGTTTCACAGCTTGAGAGATGGTCCGGAACTGTACGACGAAAGCGCAATCGCCTGTCAACCTGCTCGAGCTTTGGCAGGGGTAGATACCCGTCGAGCAGGCGCACAGAACCAGGCACAGTTCTTTTTCGGACGGCTCAATCAAACCGGGGTGCTGCTCGTTTTAAAGAGAACGATATTCTCAAACGGCGCCGAATGAGGCCGCCGCGAAGACTCGGTGGCAGCTAGCTGAAAGCTGGATGCTTCAAATGCAATGCACTTAAAACTAAGTCTTCAATGCACCGCGTGGTCCGGGCGCTTTACGCCGGTGGGGCAAGCCGCCCACCTGTTGATGTTGTAGACAGATCTTGGGGATGAGCTTGGCCAGCCGCATCAGGTCCTCCCAGTTGGTGGGCTCCTCGGCCGAAGACAGGCCCACCACGAAGCTGTACGTGCGCCGTCTCCGCAGTGCAGTGATCCCCCATCAGACGCCCGGCGTGCCGCCTTCGGGCACCCGCCCCGGCTTTCGAAACCTTTCCGAGGCGGGCAAATGAGGCGTTGGGCCCCTAACCCGGCAGAGTCCGCCCAGCTCACCGAGGAGCTCCTCCGCGCCGGCCGCTTCGGCCGGCGTTGAGGCCAAAAAGTGACGAAACGTGTTACTCTTACTACGTAAATAAACGTTACCTCAAAATAAAAGAAAATGCATTACCGATAGAAAGTAAGGCACGTACTTTTGCTTATTGCCATTTGCATTATTTGCCATTGACGACTACAGCCTTTGTTGGACACTGGGACAAAGGGCGTCAGCGTTTATTCTAAAGGGAGTGGTTGCGGCGGTGAAAAAAGAGGCACAATGACTGCAAGAATTCATACGCTGCGGCACCTAAAAACAAGAAGAAAATTGAAGAAAGCAAAGGGAAGGTGGCAAAAAATCAGCAGAACCCATCCTTTGGGAATGATTATCTACGTTAATGCGAATAGCATCAAACGGTGCGGAGTTATGCGCGTTCGTCAGGTGGCCGGTACACTCTAGATACGCCAGCCCACTCTTGAGGCGATTCTAAATTTGTTGACACTTTCACAGCCCTGCGCACGATCTCCGCAGCCCAGCACGTGCGTTTGTGTCACTTAGGAAGGCGAGCAAAGCACGCGCCATACGCACAAACACTCAAAATGGTACCGACCAGACTTTCTGGCGTCTCAGCTAGTCTCAACCAACGGTACTTAAACGGTTGTTTATATCTTTACCATAGACGCGCTACAGCGCTGTCACAGCTACCGGTGCGCGCGCTGCTCCATGCACGAGGCTCATTCCGCTCTCGTGAGGCTGAGCACGGTCGCTAGCATCACCCTCTCCCGAGCGCGGGAGAGGGGTGAGCTAGCGGCCGAGGCTCAGCCTCACGAGAGCGGAATGAGCCCTCGTGCATGGAACGCGCGCGCACCGGTAGCTGTGACAGCGCTGTAAAGCGCGTCCTATGGTAAAGATATAAACAACCGTTTAGAGTGCGTTGAATGACTGCCTTCATAGCTCTGTGGTTAGCGCGTCTGCCTGCTGATCAAAGGGTCAACGGTTCGAATCCCAGCCGGCGCCGGGTCTTTTTTATTTATTTATCGACCCGTGGCGTAAGAGGTTAGATAGCCAGATAGATAGATAGATAGATAGATAGATAGATACATAGACGAAAAGTGCGTGAAGTATCCAAAGAATGCTATTCGCATTAA